>VYZP01046030.1:0-13527 GCA_013400635.1 Hypocryptadius cinnamomeus | reverse complement strand
CATTCTCCAGCAGGAAATGACAAGGAAGGGTGCTCAGCTACTCCTGATTTCTGAGTAACAATAACAACAAATCACTGAATAAACCCCATTGGCCTTTACAGACAATGGATTTTCTTCATATGAAATTCATTAATAATGCATTTACTTGGAAATACTTTCTACAGATACTTCATATAAATCTATCATCAGACAAAGCACCATCAGGCACCACATTTCTTACTATTAAATAGCTAAAGGGGTCACAAGAGGGCTGGAGAGGGGCTTCTGACAAGGGCAGGGGGAGATAGGACAAGGGAGGAATGGCTTCAGGTTCTGAGAGGGTAGGTTTGGATTAGATATTGGGAAGAAATTCTTCCCTGGGAGGATGGTGAAGCCCTGGCACAGGTTGCCCAGAGAAGCTGTGGATGCCCCATCCCTGGAAGTGTTCTAGGCCAGGTAGGATGGGGCTCTGGGCAATGTGAGGTCGTGGCAAGTGTCCCTGTCCATTTCAGGGAGTTGGAACTGGATGATCTTTAAGGTCCCTTCCAACCTAAACCATTAATGGATTAGCTATTCAGTAATTATCAGAACCTCTTTTACATACAGGATTTATACTGGATTTTTTTAATGCATATTTTTATTTGCTGAGTAATTTGAATTTGATACTTTTCAGAGCCTTTAAAATGGGATTAACTAAGGAATGTAACAACATAATTTCAAATAATCGGTAGAAATAAAATCTCAGAATTGTGTGTTTTCCTCAGCATTGCATTTATGCATTCTTAAAATTAAAAATTAATCAAGTAGTATAATAAAGAACCATGGCTGCTGCTGCAAAATTCTGAAGTTTAATGAGGCTGTGACATAAGAAAGAGAAATAAAGAACATGAAGAGACAAAGAGATGGTCACGAGAGGCCAGTGATACTGTCAATGTTTCAGCTGAGCTTGTCCATCTCCAGCAGTGAATGTGAGGTGCCTGCTGCATGTAGATGTGAAATCTCTGCTTTCTTAAAGAAGGAATCAGTGAAATTCCTTACAGGATTCCTGCCTGCCCCCACAAGTGCCAGATAAAGTCCAGTGTCAGTACCTCAGCAGTAAAAACCATGTGCTAGCAGAATACAGAAATTTATCATTGAAGATCAGAAGAAGCTGCTTGTGTTGATTGACCAGAATTCCTGGAAAAATGTCCAAGGTTTGTGTAACAAGCCAGTAACTTGAGTCCATGGTGAGGCCTTAATGGTGTTTGACAAAACAAGAAAGGAAGAGTGACATACAATAATTGCAATAATTACAATGCAAGCTGATGACACCTAGATGAGAGCTCAGTCCTAGATGGGAAGGAAAGGGTAAACTCCTTCATTCATACCAGAATCTTTGCATAAATCTGACAGTACTATGCAGCACATATTTGTTCTGTGTAAGCTTTCAAAACCCCCATCAGGCAGCTTGTGCATCCAAACCCATTTCTCATGAAGAAAAAAGGAATCCTAGCAAGTCGTGGGGTTTTGGTTATCCCCTTGCTCAAGTATCTCATTATTCTAGGGCAGGATTTGTTAATTTTTGAGGCTAAAATTCTCCTTCTGAGCTCATCCATCTACAGATGCATATCGTTAATCATCTAAAATTTGCACAAACTGCCTTTGATCTTTTAAAAGAACTTTTGAGAGGTACTAAAGGATCTATCAGGAATACTGTCTTCCCTTTAGTTGAACTATCTGCCTAACCCACTTCCTTGTGAGGTCATGACATCCTTCAAACATAAATCAATTTGAATCTGTGTTTTAGAGCAAGAGCTTTGAGGTTTCAACTGGATCAGTTTATGCTTTTGGAACAAGGTGGGGAGTGATTTCCCTGCATGTGGTTTGGTTCACCTAGACCCCACCTGGTTATTTTTGTTATCCCGTTTTGGTAGCCCAATCTATCGAGTGATGGCCTCTGTGATGAGAAAATCTGGGTACAGGGGGAGTGAACAAGAAAGCAAAGCAGTGACAGCATGAAAGACACTATCACAACCTAAAAGATGCCTGATCTTGATTTCTTTCCAAGCACTGTGGTCAGAGACTGTTTTAAGGAAGAAAATGAGATGGCTTTGTGGAAAGCCTTCTGTACACCCCCAGGGTAAGAGAAAATTCTTATTTAAAGCCTTCACAAATGGATTATTTTAACTGCCAAACAAGAAGAGATTGGCAGCAAAGCTGAACTTCTAAATAATACAAACCAGATGGGACACTTGTGAGAGACAGGTTGTACAGGTGTTTGGAAGGAAAACTTATATACAGCAGAGTTTCTGAGGGAAAACTTGCACCAGGACACACAAGGAGGGATGTGTGGTCAATCAAAAGGCTCTGTGGAGATATTCTCAAACCAGCACTTTGAAAAAATACAAGGCATGAAAACCTACATTTATTACAGCTCAAGACATTCAAGAATTTTCATCCTTATGCATCAAGTTTAAAAGCCCAACCCATTTACTGACACATCCATTTACATCCAAGTTATTTATCCTAAAATAAACCTATTGAAGTGTTTACATGCATTAACCTTTAAACTATTACTGCTGGATTTTAGGAATCAAACCTCTATTGAAAAAAACAAATGACACAGACCCGTGAAACTTTGTTTTATTACCCATAAACTCAAGAAGGAAATATTCCATTAAATTACATTTTCAAAGTTGTTTTGCAGTTTTAATGTTTAAACCACACAATCCTTATTATGGAAGAGAAAGTTTGACAGATGCATTTTGAAATAATATGAGAATATTGGTGAAAATACTACAAAGAAAAACCCAGGAACAATCGAAATTTCAAAAAGTATTTCAGCACAGTCTTTTGAATCCCTTCCACAAATATTTGTGGGGAAAAATTCAGTCAGTGCTGTGATTTAAAGAGAAAATACTTAGTCTTTCTAATAACAGCAGAAAACGTGCTCACACCTGGGCTGCATTTTTTCACCTCAGCCTTTAGCTTCCATAATCACTCATTATTGATGTTCATTTTAACCCCAATACTTCTTTTCTGTTTTTCCCCCTGCTATCCTCTCTTCAGAATGAACCAAAGAAAAAACCCTGCCCTCTTTAGAACTATAGCCATGTAAATATAGTGCTAATTACCTCATCTTTTTACCTTTGTCCTGTCACTGGTTGCACTCCCTTGTTGTGCATTATCTGAAGTTTCCCTCTGAATCTTCAGCTGATTCCAAAGGCAGATGTGCTTGGATGGAGCATCCCTGGCTTGATGGGTTCCCTCTGGAGCTGGGACTACTGTGACAATTCCTGTGGCAAAGCCAACCTGATCTTCAGGGAGGCCGAAGGGCATTTGCATGAAAAAGAATAAATAAACCAGTTATTAATGATGATGAAAGTTTATTATACTCAAAAATGCAAATTTTGGAGCCAGAAGGTTCTTTAAGTAGTGCCTAATCTAGGGAACAGAAAGGATGGACACAAGAAGACGTTTTTGGCAAAAATAGTGTTGAAATCTTTAGAAAAGGGAAACACAGAGAGGCAAGAAGCACATTTGATCTCCTGGTCTGTTAAGATGCTCCCTGGCTTTGTTTTTCTAAGCAATATCGTCTGTCGCTGCTCAACAACTGTATTATTATAACACTATTTAAAAGTGAATTTTCTCACCAGGCATCATTCCAAGCCCTCACATCTGTGACTTTTATCTTGCTGCATGTTTGCTTCTAAATTTGAAATACGTATTTAGCTACAGGTGTTAATTCTTCCCTGGTTTAGCCCCAGGACCATTGCATAAACAAACCTTTTTAACTTTGAGCAAGGCTGGGTATATATTAACAAAGAATACATTTCATGCAGCATTATTAAATGTCTTTTTACAGAATAAGGAATAAACCAGACCATTTCAAATAGACTTTAAAAAAAGCTTAATGATAGAACCTGTCCCCAACTAAATACAGTAAGAAAATCACTGATGCTTTCTTAAAAACATTAAAAGTACTTATTGCTTCTAATGAAGAACATGTCTTCATCAAGATGCCCTAGTTTCACCTTTTTACATTCATTGTCACAAAAATAATGTTTTAAATGCATTTCAGATATGAAAAGACACATTTAAGCCACTGATGGCAATCCCATTTTTTACCTAATGGCTTAAACTGCTGAATTTTGATAAATTTTAAGACAAGATACCATGCTGTTTAGCATTTAAACATCTTCTGAACAGAAAGCTTAGCTTCCACATTTTAGTTTATTTTAAATAAAAACAAAAATTACAAATCAGAATGGTTTACCTAATGTCAGCTGTGGAGCACTGGGGTCAAGAAGATTCTCCTTTTTTGCATCTTCCTTGTTTTGTGCTCTTTTTCTTAGTCCAGTATCTACTATTACTCTGACTATTTCTTTTATTCATGGGATTTGTAAAAGTTCTTGGTGTTCCTTGTCCTTGACTTAGAAGAATATGTTCAAAGATCCTGCAGCTGATGGTTGTGTATTATATGATCCTGCAGAGCAACTGCAGAAACTGCTCTTGTCTCTTGTTTGGAGAAGCAGCCCTAAAAAGCAAAAAACTCCCCACCAATCTTGAATAATTATTCTTATAAATTATTTTAAACCATACATATTATAGTAAATTAAATGAAACTCTGCACTTAGCCAGTGTTTTTGAATTGTTAAACGCTTTTATACACATACAGCTCCAGTAGATGAAGCCTAACATGCAATTACTGTAATATGAAATTTAAGATTGATGTTTCTGCCACATCCTCGTTTTAACTTATAAAAAGTCAAATGAAATCTTTGATTTATCATTTATATTAAATAAAATAACAGTAATTTTAAAGTTTTAATTACTGAGCTCATAATTATTATATTCAATAAACTCATTATGAACCATAAAAGTTTGGCATGCCCAAACACATTTTAATTTCGTATAATTAAAAACAATCCCAAAGGCTAATTTTGCCTTCCAGAGCACTGAATATAAACAAGAATGTATTATTTTTATACAGGGAATGGGCTTATCTACCTGTTCCTCCATTTCTCCCCATGCTTGTGCTTTATTTTAGGAGATGTGAAATAATACCCTGTAAAATAATGATGTCCCATTGCTAATCTTTAGCTGATTTGACAAGAATAGTGTTCCTTTACAAGCAGATATTTTCAAGGACTTCAATAATATTTCTCAGGAGAAGGAGCCTCATCAATAGCAGATAAGAAACCTACAATTTCTGTTGTTTTCTCCTCAGGATGCCATGTGAAAGAGCTTAACATCTTTTCTAGGCGCAGAAGTTAACTTTGGATCCATAAATCACCAAGTCTGTTTCCCTCCTGTCAACCTCATTTCACCCTCAGTGGGCTGCCTGCAGTGTTCAGGGAATGGACTCCAAACAAATGGCAGGAATCACAAATTCCAGGCTGAGCTGACAAAAAGATGTGGCTGCAGCAATAAACCCAGAACTGTTCTGCAGGATTGGCTTGTTGTGGAGAGGGAAGCCTGTGGTGCACAGGGCAGGGATGATGTTGGCAGCCCTTGGGGCTGAAGCTGCTCCTCTGTGGTCCCAACATCCCCACTGGTACAGCGGCGGGATGTGACTTGGTACCAGGGTGGAGGCTGCAGGGGATGGAGTGACATCCCTTAGCTGTGACAAACAGGAGCCACTGCTTGCAGGGCTGCTCGGATTCACGCTCACAGCAAGGTTTAGTTTGGAAGGGGCCTTAAAGATCACCTTGTTCTACCACTTCTACCATGGGCAGGGACACCTTCCACTATCCCAGGTTGCTCCAAGCCCCATCCAACCTGTCCTTGAACACTTCCAGGGATGGGGCATCCACAGCTTCTCTGGGCAACCTGTGCCAGGGTTTCACCACCCTCCCAGGGAAGAATTCTTCCTAATATCTAAACTAAATCTGCCCTTTTTAAGCCATTCCTCCTTGTCCTATCACTCTGTTCCCTCTCCCGCTGTCCCTTAAGGCACTTGAAGCTGCTCTAAGGTCTCCCCAGAGCCTTCCCTTCTCTAGGCTGAACAGCTCCAGCTCCCAGCCTGTCTCCATAGCAGAGGTGCTCCAGCCTCCTGATCATCTCTGTGGCATCCTCTGGACACACTCCTCCAGGTCCATGTCCCTCCTACACTTGGGACCCCAGGTCTGGATGTTTCAGTGTGTGGTTGTTCCACAGCCAGCCCTGCTCTTCCCCACCCACAGCTCAAGATGGGATGGCCAGAGGGGCTGCACCTGTGCTGCAGAGAAGGTGTAGATGTGGCACTTGGGGACATGGTTTTGTGGCAGTAGTTAATGGGTTAATGGTTGGATTTATTGGTCTTACAGGTCTTTTCCATCCATGATGATTCTTTTTAACCTTTTGTTCCTTTTCCCCCGCACAGCCCCAGCCCCACAGCCGTGCACACGCTCTGAGGGAAGGGTGGCCGTGGGAGGTGTTGCTCCCTTCTCCTCAGAGGGTGGAGTGGAGCTTCTCTTGGCTTGATACCAGTCACTGTCCATAGGGAAGGCCCTGGGAATGATTCCCTTCTGGTTTTCCCTACCACTTCCTGTATCCCACTGTCCCTTGGCAGTGTTTTCCCCTTTAGCTCTAGGTCTGTGTGGTAATGTGAGGGTTAGTGAACATTAGTTGTGTCCCTCCATGTGCATTTCGATTTGAAGAATTTTTTGCCATGTTTTTAAATTTTTAATGTGCATTTTTAACCTGGCAGGTAGTAAGGCAGGCCCTGTGATTATCATAGATTTATAGAATGGTTTAGGTTTGAAACAACTTAAAAAGTCCAGCCATTTACCCAGCACTGCCAATCCACCACTAAACTGTGTCTCTAACTGCCACATCTACACATTTATTAAAACACTTTCAGGGATGGTGATTCCACCACTTCCCTGGGCAGCCTGTTCCAGCGCTTGACAACCCTTTCAGTAAAGATATTTCTCCTCATTTCCAATCTAAACCTCCCTAGACCCAGCTTGAGGCTGTTTTCTCTCATCCTTACTGCTTGTTACCTGGAAGAGGGGATTGACCTTCACCTGGCTACAGCCTCCTTTCAGGTACTTGTGGAGAGCAGCAATGTCCCCCCTGAGCCTTCTCTTCTCCAGACTCTCCATCCCCAGCTCCCTCAGCTGCTCCTCACAGGAATTGTGCTCCAGAGCCCTCACCAGCTTCCTCACTGCCATTTTGGGTGACCTCTGTCTTTGGCAACTCTATAATAGAATCACCACTGAAAAAAAAAGGAATCTTTATAAAGAGGACAGATGAACAGTATCCATATGGATCAAACAAAGATCTTTGTCCCCTAGTATCCTATTTTTGTGCAAGGCAAGAAAGAAAATGGCTCAGGGATGTGGTAAGAATGTATTTAGTACAGCATCAGCTCCTTCAGGGACTTCCCCCATTTTAAAGTGTGGCTTCCTGGGCCAGAAGCACTGCCCATGTCTTTGATTAGCACTGATGTGTTTCTTTCAGATGAAGAATTGTGTGGAAGTCCTTCTAGAAGGAGTGTGGGCTTCCTCTGGCCATTTACCTGGTTATTCTCACTTGGTGGCCCTTTATTTTTCACGAGGAGGGCAGGCACAGATGGTGCCTCAAATCCAGGTGTGCAATTTCTTTGATTTTTTGGGTTTAAATACTTGTCAGAGTCCTTCTCAGCTGCTGCTGACTTGAGAGATTTGTTTTCCTGTGGAAGTGACATTTTCTGAGCAAAAGCAGTTAGGCTGTCCTGAGAGTAATCCTTTGAGCAGCATATAAATGGAGTGATTAATCCACTGGATGCACTTCTCTGTAATTACAAGTAATTACTTTAAAGTCAAATCTGCAAATGAGAATACCTCTCTGTACGGTAGGGGAAGATGTAAAAAGCAGCTGAAGTGGCTATCTTTAAAATGACATTAAATCACTGATTGTTTCCGAAGGCAGGGATAAAAAGATAAAATAGCAATTTTTAAAGCGAACTTGCACGTTATCCTGACACCAAATATGATGAAGGGATATTTTACAGTATAAACTTTAAAAGATTTTCAGTAATAAATTTTAATTAGGAAATAAAGTAGAAAACTCAATTTTGTGCTGTCTAAAATTTAAATGAAAGGGTAAATGCTGAAATATTTTCAAAACCCAACCCACTGATGTGTAGAAAAAATCACTGACATGTATCATTATAGATACAAAGATACTGAAAATTACCTCTCTTGTGCCTGTTTCAGTTTCAGTTTTATGCTTGAATATGATTCAGCATTCTTGTGTCTTTTCAGTATTGCATTTGATTTTTTTTAGAATCTGTGACTGACTTTCCTAAAGTTGTTAATAAGCTTCTTTTCAAATAATGCTTGCCATCTCTTCTATTTCTGTCATACTTCATTAAGGTGATCCTATACACATGTATGCTTAATTAAGGATTTTCATTAAAATAAGCCTTTAATCCAGAGGTGCTGGGCCTTAATTGAAACTCAGAGAAGATTAGTGTCCTCTCTTATTTTGGTTTTTACTTTTACTGTACTTCCTACTGCTTCTAAACTAAAATGCCTGTGTTAGCCTTAGCTGATACATGGCCAGGAAGAAATTAAAATTCATACTGCAGTCTTCTGGAGAGTAACCTGCCTTAGTAATTGCCATTTCTTATTAAGTGCCACCTTTTACCAAGAGCCTCCACTTCAAATGCAAAAGGTTGCTTTAAACACTCCAAGGACATTAACATAATGAACACGCTGCCTGTTTTGAAGGTGACTAATAAGTGACTAATGATACCTGGTTTTATCCATGTGTATAATTTTTAAATGTTAATTGTATATTTAAATAGTGCTGAAATCTCAGATCTGTCTTGAATGACTGACTTTTACAGAACTCTTTTTAAGAAGACTTAGGAAAAATGAGGATTTTTAGCCACAAGTTAGCTGCACTCAGCTGAGGTACTGTACATTGCAGTAAATTTTAAAGCCTTTTTGGAGGAGTAAGACACAGACTCAAGAGCTTCTGGTCTTCTAGAATGAAATGCATCATCCAAAGAGTCAATCTATTTTTTTCTTGTAGAGCTGCAACTGGGCATGGTACTGCTAATTAGCAGAGGCAGGTGGCCTGCTGTCATCAGTGTCAGGAGAGCAACTTTTCAGGAAGAGCTATTAAATTGTGTGGGCTGAATAAATCTGATACAGAAACAGCAATACTGGGGCAAAGGTTTGAAGCAAACTTTTTAGTACAGCAACTGTAATGAGCTTCACTGATATAGTGTCTTTACATCATGAAACTTGCTGCCTGTAATGTGTTTTTACACTTAGTCATGTTAAAAATTGTGACAAAAATATGAATGTCAGTGAAAGGAAAGCAGCACTATTGTGCAGGTTGGTTCAAACTGAATGGTGGTTTCTAAAAGGATGTGTTCTAAAAGTGTGTATTGGCACAATAAATAAAGACTGTGAGGAGAGCAGTGAGCATGGTGAGCGCTCTACCTGCCCTGAGCTTACCCCTTAAAGGGTTTTGTTAGGTAGGATGGTCCCAACTTATCCCTTAAAGGGTTTTGTTAGGTAGGATGGTCCCAGGGATGGTCCCAGGGTTGCTGGGCTCTGTCCCTGCCTCCCAACCAGGCTCCAGGGTGTAGACATTGAGTAGGATGGGTAAACCATCATACAGATTTTTTCTCCCACTGGAAATCAGGACATTTATGCTCCTGGAAGCCTACAAGCCAGCATTTCTTCTGAGAACCAAGTGCACTGCTGTTACAAACAATGAGAGCCGAGTCTGAATGCATTAAGGAGGAATTCCAGCCTGAAATACTTCTGCTGGCTGAGGAGGGCAGGTTTTGGCAAATCTGCACATGTGAGCCCTGCCTTTGACTCAGCAAGGAACTCCGTGTCACAGACCTTTGTAGTTGCCCTGTTAAAGGTTGTTTTAAGAGATCTGAGTCAGACATCCTTAATTACAAAAATACAGTGTCTGCCCTTTCTTCTCAGGAGTTTGAAAATGTTTTACCTCGTTTGCTCTTTGTTCACATATATTAAATATTTGTTTGTACACAGGCATACTATGCATTTGTCATTGTTGTGTTATTTTCTTACTGTTTGCATTTTCTGTGAATTTCTGTTAACTTTCAGGCATGTGCTTCCAACTCAGTAGGAAAGCTGAGCAATTTTAGTTTGTAAGGGTAGTAGACATGTTATTAGGTCTCATTTAAAGCCCTTACAAGCCAGTGAAAAGGTTGTCACTTGTTCGTAGTTGAATTAAAAATCTGCTCTGTTAAGTAAATATTACTTCCTCCTCAGGGAGAAAAAGCTTAATTTAAGGGTAAATTTGTATATATAAAATATTGGATCAAGTTAGATTCCAACCAAAACGTGATTTCACATATGACCATTGATTTTTCTTGAACATATGTCTTATTGAAAATCTTTTTTACTCCAATGGTGCACATTTAGTAAGGATTTATAGATCTAACGTGCTTTATATTTTTGAAAATGTTAAAATATTTTATGAGAATGCTATGGCAGTTGCTTAGGTATTGTTGCTATTAAAAGAACAAAACATCTTGTTTGCAATATTTCTGCAGCCTGTGCACTAACCATGTGTGGTAGGAGGCTGTGTAATGTGGCAGACATAGGAATGTTTAGTTTTTGATCTGTTTATGAAGTGCTGAGAATGTTCTAATATCTAATTTCCAGTCATATTAAAATTTGCTTAATGGAGGAATTTTTCACTTTGTGGGATATCCGTTTAATTGTGTAGAGGGGGAATTTTCTGCAAGCCTCGAATTCATACCATTGTCAGCATTTAATGCACTGAAATTGTTTCTTCCTTTCTGTTTGTCTTTGGAGAGGTCCTCATTCCTTGGGGATGAAGTAAAGCTCTGGTTCCATCACTGCAGCCTTCAGAATTAGCACTGAAAACACAGGATTCTTTCCCTGGATTGATGAAAGTAATTTCTTGTTTGCTGTGTCAAACAAAGCATGCTATTTGTCACATTGTGGTTTGTGTATCTTTTAAGAAGCTTTCAACTTTGATCTGAGCCAAGGTACACTCAGTAGCACAGATGACAGAAGTAACAAACCAGTGATGTGCATTGTCATTCATACAAACTCTTTAAGTCAACAAATACTGAGACTTAGATGTAGAAAACCATACTGCTTTTGAGGGGGCTTGTGCATTCTTGTGAGAAAATGAAGACCTTTGCTTTTCTTGTTTCAGACAAAGGTGTGGAACAATTTATTAGTTAAGGATTCAGTTCAGTGTCTGCAATCAAAAGGTGCCTCATCTAGTCCAGATTCTGGCCCTTGCTGATATTTTCTAGGTAAACAGTTGCATTTAAAAGACATTGTGGAGATGGGCTCAGTAGCACATAAAAGCTGCTTTCTTCGAACTGTCATCACAGAGGTTTTCAGAGCATGCTTTTAATACTTCCAGAGCTGGTGTTTGTGTCTTTTTCTCCCTCTTCCCCCTCTCTCTCTTTATGTTAAATGCTATTTGAAACAGGAGTGTTTTTTAAAATACAACTTTCACCTGCTTTTTACCTGACATGTCTGAAGGGAAATTAACCTTTTGTGTAACAAGACTGAGGGCTAGAAAACTGTTTCACTGTTTCACAGCCCCAGCATTTTAAGAAAATTCAAAAAAGAGAAAATGATAAAAAGCCAGCAGTAGTTATGAATGGTTGTGTGGTTCTGGAAGCTGCCACATATTAAAACTTTCAGGTTTGAGGCACTGTTTGATCACCTACTTTGGCCTTCTAAGATTGTGCAAGGAATTTTATGCAGTTGTTTAGAACTTAAACCATTTGCTTAAATATATATTTCAGAAAGACATCCAGTTTTCATCTAAAAATTTCATAATGTGGAGGAGGTTGTTTGTTCAAGTGATTAATCATCATGACTGTTACTCTTTATTATATCTCATTTGAATTTGTCTGGCATCAGCTTCTCACCATTTGCTCTTTTTATGCCTCTCTCATCTAGGCTGAAGAGCTCTTTATTAACTGGTATTATTTTCTCCTTGAAAAGATACATTAACGATGTCATCAAGTCATCCCTCAATTTCTGTTGTTAATCTGAATAGATTGGGTCTGTCAGACCACTCGAGACATTTGCCTAGGCCTAGAATATTTTCCTGTCATTTTTGCACCCTGCGCATTACACAAATTTTCAACTTAATAAAATAAAGATATTTGAAAAATATAGTATTCTGTTCTTTGTTTCATCAGCTTATATAAAGCAAAAATATTTATTATTCTTGCTTAGTGTTACACATTTCTTCATAGAGCAAAAGTGTATGCAGCAAAAACAATGTTTACAAGAAAGGGTATTTTCCTATAATTTTGTTTTTCTCCTCTTGTATTTGCAGATTAAAATGTTCCATTTCTTAAAGGCTGCTCAGACCTCTCATCTTTGCAAAATACACCCAAGAACAGAAGACATGATAAACAACTACATCTGTGGTGCAGCAAGGGGGAAAAAATCACCTCTAAAGGGGAACATTTCAGTAAATAATAAAACTTGCAAATACTGATATAAGGAGCTTAAAGGAAACTCTGAGTAGGGCTTAATGTCTGACATCAGGATAATGTAGGTATAATTTATCACTTGTGAAATATGGTGCTAAGTTAAAAAATCAATGAGGCACAATAATTCATTTCTCTGTACTGTGTAGGAAAGAGATTGGGATGTGGAAGTGGGAGGCTGCTCTATAAATCCCATAGGTTTTCTTTAGACAAGAAAAGTGAAGAGTGAATAGGACCAGGAGAAAATACATGGGCTAAATCCTACCTTGAATAGGTTATGAGTGACAGTAAAGAGCACAAAGCAAAGACTGTTTTCTTCTCTGATGGGGTTTTAAGGCAAATATGACTAAAGATAGATGGCAACATTGGTGTGTATTGTTAAAAAATAGGGGTTTATTATTATTTCAGAGCCATTTGCTTGTAGTACAAGTGTATTTAAACTCAAATACTTCAGAGGAAATTTGAAGAATGTTTATAGTGATAATGTGCTGAAAATACATGAGGAGTCACCAAAGCACAGAGGGAACAAACTGAAAAGACAAAGAGCTTATGCAGAAACAAAGTGTTTTGGTGGCTTAGAACTTCAGCAGAGCAGATCATAAGGAACCACTTGCCTTAGAATTTGCTATTTACAAAGAGCAAGTGTTGCCAAAAGCGGTGATGTATATACAGGCTTTGCAACAACCCATGGAATTAAATGACAGTGAAAGTCAGAACTTGTGGCATTCGTCCAAGGAATCTGAAGGAGCTAAAGAATTGCTAACTGAATTCCTATTAAAACTTAGGTAATTAATCAGGAAAATGTGATACAATAGAGGAACACTGGAGGTAGCCAGCTTCATACAAAACCCTGTTGGGATAAGTGGTTCTGAGAATGCTTCCAGGAATTACAATGGTGAACTTTTTTGGTGTCAGGAAACTTAATTGATAAAGTAATTAAAGATAAAAGACCCAAATCTACAAAGAGCCTGGTTGGAGTATAATTCTAAGGAAAAATAATGCTGATTGTTGCAACAGTGTATCTTGCTGCTCCAGCCTTATAGTATATTTCAAAGATTAACAATTTAATGGAGAAGTTTGCAAGTGCATACATAGTTTTATCAAAAATACAT
>VYZP01046029.1:8540-69045 GCA_013400635.1 Hypocryptadius cinnamomeus | reverse complement strand
TGAATTTTTCTTTAATTTGGCCACATGAGCACCTAAACCAGCGCAGGATGTGAAATTCCTGCTGGGCTTTCTCCTCCCCTTGGTGTCTTTTCTTAGGGAAAAGGAGCTGGCTCCAAGCATGAGGAGAGCAGTGATGGATGGAAGTGACTGCCATGAGACTGATGTTCTGCCTTCTCCTAGCAGACACTGAAATATCAGAACACCCCACAGGGTAGATTAGGGGATATCCTGGTAATTTTTCTACAATAGTTACAGCATGTTTTTGCTCCACATTTAAGCACCTGTCTTAAATTCCCTCTCCCAGTCTGGAGCACCTGTACGCTGAGGTTTTGTTACCTCAGTGTAACAAAAGGCACAAATAAAACATTCTGGCTCCCTGCCATCCAAGTCAAATCAGCACATTTCCATGTAATCCCAAGCAGGGGAAAACAAAGGTTGGTTCTATGTCAAACTTGCTCAGGAAAAATAAGGAAATGCAGGAGTTAAAACATTCCAACAGCAGCACGAACTTGTCCATCTACATCCTGAATATTTTATGGTATATTTATTGTAACAATATATTAAGCTACACATCCAACCACAAAAACAAAAGCAGAAAGACAAATACTCCTCATGTGCACGGCAGCTGCATTAACATTTCTGAGGAACTTCAGAATTCCTGACACTGTTTTTAATTGGACATTCTGCATTTCATTTCTATGTATAAATAATCAACAAAACAGACCAGAGCTTCTGCTTCATGTTTGTGCTGTCTCAGTGAGGTTCTAAGGCCCCCACACCACTTAGGGATGGAAGATGTGATTTCCACACCATCACCAAATCTTTTTGAAAATAAATATTTTCTTTTCCCTAAAAGTAAGACAAAACCCTTCAAAGAGTCAGTGATCCTCAGTAATATTCCTGCTCTTTGTGCCCTCCCTTCTGACCAAAACCAGTCAGAGAATTTTTTTCATGCTGTCAAATTCTCCGGGCAGGCAGTGACATCCTCACAGCTGAGGTGCACCAGCACCAGTCTGGACAGGACACAGGCTGCCCCAACAATGCAAACTAAAAGGCCTCCAAGACCTTTTCCTGAGCTTCCTTTTCAAGGATTTCTATTTTTTTAATTGATACTGGCACTGTCCTTTAATAATTTTTTCAAAGGCACAGCCAAAGAAGGCAGTCGTGGCCAGTTGGCTGCCTCCCAGAAATCCCTGCAGCTAACGAGGGAGCTCATTTACATCCCATTCCAAACACATCAGAGGAATTTAAGCCTTTCAAGATACGCTCTCAGGTCGAGGAGATTTCAGCACATGAAATGGGGAAGCTCACACAAAAGCTCTGCTGCAGCCCCGACGTGCCAGGGCACAGCACCTGCCTGGGAGCAGGATCCAGGGAATGGCTGAGCTTGGGATCCTCAGCACAGGTCCCAAAACCCATAAATCCAGGGAAAAAACACAGCTCTGCCCACTCACAGCATGGAACAGCCATAGGGAAGGGCTGTGCTGGCTCCAGCTCTGGCAGCATCCAAAATGCCCCAAAAATGAGGTTGTCCTTAATTAAACCAGAGGAAAGTTTCAGAAAATCTTGAGTTTCTAATATTAAAAAGCAGCACAGCTGGAGAAATACACTGGTATTAGTGACACTTCAGGAATTTTTGGACTTTTTAAAAAATAGTTTCATCATTATCTCCAAAAGTTTCAATTTATCCTCTTTAAATTCCACAGCTGTTCCACAAAACACACAGCAAATCAAAGTTATGTTCATGAGTAGAGTATCCCTGCTCCTCAAAATTAACTTCAGGGCATTAATTTTTAGAAATAAATTGCAGTATCTTAAAAAAAAGACCTAACAAAATAAGCCCAAAAATTCTCAGAATACGCATTTAACTGATGGGTTTACTTTTGGTCTAAAATAAAGCAAGGGTTGTACTCTAATTTTTTTTGATGAAATACAAGGGAGTGATGAATAGGACACAAATAAGTTCTTTCCCGTTTGGATCGTGACACTGAACCCCAGCAGATTCCCAGTGTCTCACATCCATGGATAGGAAGAAACTGACACCTATTGGCAACTTTAATATTACTGCATGAAGCTGCTTTCCCTCAAACTATGACAAAACCAGCTTCTCCTAAGGAGATTTTTCCATAAATACAGAGATAATAAAAAAAAAATAATTTAAACTTTTCTAATTGAGACTGAAAATACATCCAGAAAAATGCAGACTCTTTTTAATAATAAAACTTTGACCTTTCCAAAGTAAATTATGAACTGTAAAGTCAAATAAAAAATCCCCAATGTGCCCAAGGAACAACCAAAACTGAACAGTGGGTAGACCACTGCTGGTATGGGTTTAATTGCTGCTGATGTGATAACCTGGAACTCCCACCTGAGGCTTTTACACATATTTGTGCAAAATGAACAAAATAATTGTTCAGCTACTGATGGATGGCAGCGTGGGTGCCCTTTACAATTAATTACAGCAATAAAAATACAGAAAAGAGTTCAATATTCACAGAAAAGCATTTGGGTTTGGGGTTTTTTTTGAAGCAAGTTTTCCTGAAGCTCCAAATTATTCACTGAGACCTGCTTTGAGGATTTAGAAATAAAGAAACAAACAAAAAGATCTGTTCTGTCCACCTCTGAGCCCAAAATTGTACATACTGGTGACGAAGAATTTTTTGGTGAAAGTGCAGCTGTCGAAGGCGGCGATTTTCTCCTGCAGGACCACAACGAGGATCCTGAAAACACAGAAATGGAAGGTCCACTTTAGACATTAAATGCATTGGTTTAAAGATTCAATATCTAAATGTAATTATTTCAAAAGCATCAATATAAACTCTGCAGTGATGAAGTGCCAGGTTACCAATCCCTGGCAGTTATTGAGGGCTCTCTCTCCTCCAGCCACATGAACTCCACTGCAGGAAGTGCAGGGGGCTGATCCACAGCAGCACAGCACTTTTGTGATACAGCTCTTGCACTCAAAGCTCCATTAAAAAGCAAGAATGGAGTTGCAAAGACCCTGAATTACTGTCACTGACTCAAACAACAAGCAGCAGTGCTAAATGTGAAATAATCCCACTGCCCACCTCAGTGCAGATTTACTAAAACATTTTATTTACTAAAAGCAAGGGGGGAGTGTAATACCAACATCAGTACACAAAGAGAGCTGAGAGAAGCAGAATTTGGGTCAATTAGCATATTAAAGATGTATGTTTATGTGTTTGCTTGGACATTACACTTCTATTTTAAAGGCCAAAAACCACAGGATAAGAGGAAACATGGTGCTGCCTCAAAAAATAGAGCCCAGAGATGCAAATGTGGAAGCAGAGCAGCATCTTGCAAGTTCTACAACCAGGGAACACTTTCTCCCACACTGATGACTTCCCAAAATCAAGTTTTTAAAAGTCTGACATGAAAGAAGCACCTGGGAAACCAACACATAAAACCTACATTTAGCAATATGACATAATTAATAATCTGTTATTCTCTCATTAGGCAGACTGTGAGAAAGTATTTTTTAATTAGCTGTCAATATAGAGCATTATTAAATATTGTTTTAATGGTTTTAATTGTAAAGACACAACGTGGAAAAAAAATTAATCACATCTCTCACTGACTAAAACACACACCTAATGCTACATGTGAACATTATGACTGTGTGTTACAGCCTGGAACAGTCACCTTTAAAAAGGGGATGAATCACCTCAGCCTCAACCCATATCCTTGGGGAAAGGGTGATGATTCTCTCCCAGCAGCGTGAAATCACCCTTTAACCCCTTTTTCCCTATTTTTATCTGTTTTGCCATAAGAACATTTCCTCTTATCCCATGAGAGCTCAATACCTGTGAAGGACTACACTAAAATCAAAATATACACCATCCCCCCATGCTTGATGATGTTTTCAGATATATAAATAACATAAATTAGTTTTGGACATATTAGTAGTTTTAGTTAAACGACATCTTCCAATTGCTGAAACTGCAGGAGAGAAAAACAGAAGATAATATATCAATTCTAACTTTTTCTACATTGCTTAAAATAAAGAAAACCAATGAATAATGGGAAGACTTTGACTGCAGGTGGAAGTGTAATGTGTATATATTGAAAACCTATGGATATTTGGGAATATTTCCCAGTCCTGGGGATTTTTGTTTTCTCTTCCTTGAAGACACTCTGTCTATGAACCCCCCAGATGGATGATTCCAGAGCATTTATTGATCTATTTATTTTCAGTAGCAGTTTACACTTAGTTGCACAAGTTGGATGCATACTCCCCATCTGCAACAAAACCAGGCACAAAAACCATATAATTCTGAATTTTCCAATGATTTGCGTTATTATTTACTGAAGGACCATCCATTCTGGCATGGCAATATGGATTTCCAAAGAAATGCAGGAATTTCTTCATCCAGGGCTTTACCTTTACCCCAGGAACTGCCTTGCACCACTCCCCCAGGGCACCTGAGGCCACAGTGACTCATGGCACTAATGGGAGGGTGAAGGGAGCAGAACGTCAGCAGGGCTTGGACCAAAGTCACCACTCCAAATTCTCCCATCAGGAGTGCCAAGGGATCAGCAGGATCCTCACACAAGGATCCTGGGATTTCTCTTCTGCCTTAAAAAGATGCGGCAAACTACAAAGCAAACCACAAAACTCCAGTTTTGTGTGTCTGGGAGAGATGGGGATTTCACATTAACTCAGCAAAATTTGATTCCATGGACACAACAGATGCTGTTCCTCTGGAACTCTGGGATCCATTTTCTCTCTATCCCAACCCAGAGATGCTGCTTTGTTATTTGACTCACAGGAACATTATTCCCTGCAAACCACAGACTGCACACCAGGAATGTTCTGGATGTGCAGGGAGGCAAAATCTGACAGACCAACACAAAGAAGAGACATAAACTCCTTAGTGCTCTGTGCTGTTTAAACTCTCTGTGATCCCATTTCCCCAGCTGTAGGTGGATCATCAAGGATTTCAGCGATTCTTGCTCACCCTTCAGCACAACTGAAAGAAGCTTAAATCATTTTTTTGGTTTGAGCTTCTTAAACCAAAGCCATGGGGGAAGCACATTGATGTATTCCAACTGAAATACTCCTTGAGAAACGGAGAACCAGAGCTGTGCTTACAGGAGAGTGAAAAAAAAGAAAATCAGGCAGGTCATACACCAGAAATTTCATTTATTACCAAAATCTGGCATGCCCTAACACACAGGGAATGCAGAGAGAGCACCCTCACCTTTTATTGCAATGCAGGTCATAAATAGGAGTTTTGAACTGGATGGACTTGACCATCTCTCCTGTCCTCAGGGAATACAGATCCACACAGCAGTAGGGTGGGCTGGTACTGAAAGGAATAAAAAGGATATTTTAATGGAAATCAGGACATTTTAAAAACGAGGCTTTAATTCTTTCTGCCTCCTTATGTTGCTTAGCACGCTGAAGGAAAAGTCACAGAATCACAGAATTATTAAGATTGGAAAAGATCTCCAAGAAGTCTTGGACCCAAAATTCCAGTAATCCCAGCAAAATCCTGGAGAACAAAGGGTCAATATAAACCTCCTACATTAAGAAGGAAAACTGAATAATGATCTCCACAATAGGCATCAACCTGTATTGTGCAACTGATTATCAAACACTTGGTTTCTTTTACCACCAGGAAGACTTTAGAAGTTTTAAACCACATCCTAGTACAAAACTACTCCTCAGAGTAACTCTCTCCTACAGGGAGGACTCTCCCCAGAGCAGCAGCTGAGCTGCCTGCCTGGGGCTGATGGAGACACCTCACCCAGAATTTACATTACATCCCTGATGGACTTTTGTTTGAACCGTACAGATCTTTTCAACTCTTTGTGTCACTTTTATCATTTTCATATAAATAAAAGCTTTAAGGCCATTTCTTAATAAAAAAGGCTGAGTGGGAAAAGCGCTGAGTGTTCGATAGGGCCGAGGAAGGCAGCGGTGGAAACCCTTTTAGGGGCTGAGGAGAGGCTTTGATGTGGCAGCTCTGTTCCACAACACCTTTCTCCCCCTCCAAGAACGCATTAAAACCTTGGCTATTTCTAGGTCAAGGAATATGAAGGAGCACAAATTGCCAGCTGTACAAACATATCCTGAGCATTGGTAAAAGAGGGTGTTCCCCCCTGCCCGTATCTGTTTTATTTTACAGAGTTTCACACAATTCCTGCCCCAGCACTCACTTGTCTCTTGGATCTGCTCAAGCTGCTCGAGAATTTTCTGGAAAGTTGGAGGACAAACACCAACTGTTTACCCCCAATGCCTAAAGATCATTAAATGGTTTGTACAGTAATGTATAATATACAGTAAATGCATAGCAAGACAACTGTCAGAAAAATAACTGAAAAAATAACTTTTGACATTTTGCCCACTGAAATTTTTCCCAAAATATACATTTTTCTAGGCTAATAACTAGAGGGTGCAATTTATTACTTCAAGTACTTCAAAGGCCCTTCAAAAACACCTTTTAACCAGTGAAACTCGAGTCAGTTCCTTCACATTAAAGTTCACTCCTGCTCGAAAACACAGAAAGCCACTGCAAGATCTATGTACAAACTTTTTAAAATTAAGTGATTTATTACCTCTAGCAAATTATAATATTGATAGAAGGGGAATTTCAAAACAGGAATCTCCAAAGTAGATATAGCTAAAATTATATCAACACACGTAATAGTGATTCCTATTACCACATCAGCCTGTTTTGAACAGTTTTTCCAATTTATGTGTAATAATTCTGTCACTCAAATGCATCATTATTATTATTATTATTATTATCTCTTGATTGATCATGGTAAGACCATTCTACCAATGCTTTTGTCAACCACACTGGGTAAAACCTTGAGTTAAGTGCCAATAATCAAGGAATATAATGGAATCACAGAATTTCAAGCTGGGCTGGGTGGAAGGTATCTTAAAGAAAGCTCATCCACTTTAGAGAGACACCTTCCACTATCCCAGGTTGCTCCTTGGCCCCTAGCCTGGAATATTTCATATAGATTGGCCAGAAAGACTCTGAAATTCTGTCACAAATAAAATTCTTGTGAGTAAGTCCCATAGATTATCAATAAATATTCATTATGCATCCTGATTGCTCAAACACCTGCAGAGAGAACAACTCCTTTAAAGGTAATGGACACAAATCCACCAACAACTTTAAAATGTGGCAATAATAAATGTATAAATACACTCAGGCCTTTGTATCTTCTTCTATTTGAGTGCTGCAGTGCAGGGATGGAGGGCAAATAGCAGATGCCTCATCCAGCTGGCACTTGGTGACATCTGTGCTTGTGCCCCACGACAGCATCACCTCCTCCCAGATCTGCTGGGTCTCCCACCATGGCAAAAAAAAGCTCTGTGCAAAATGTGTGCTCAGAGACAAACACACCACTCAAAACACTCGTGCTTTTTTAATGGAAAAAAAATTTTGAAAAGGAGAAGAGTGATGGAATCAACATGAGGCCAATTTTTCTGTGCCTTGAAGGCTTTGCTTTACCAAGGGTTGATTTTCCTCCTCTCTGCCACATGATGAACATCCCACTCAAAGAGAGATGGACATCAGTGACAGGCTGGTCTCATGAGTCTAGAAAGGAAAAAAAAAGAGCTTGGAGGTGTAAAACTGAAATAAAACTCTTGCTGGGAAAGCTGCCCTGTAGGAAACGTTCTTTACATGAGGATTTTCCAGTCAATTGTGGCCTTTAATAAAATCTTTGGCCAATATCACTGCATTTCATACTACCTTCACAAAGTTTCTTTAAAGCTCAGCCTAAAGCTGACTTATTTTTATTAATTACTTACAGACTTATTTTTATTAATTACTTTTGGTGCCTTTAAGAGGAAACAAAAATATTAAAATTTACACTGAAAGCCTATTTAAAGTAACTAATAGTTCAACATAATCTCTTACTAGGCCCAGCTTTAACAACCTGCAGCATTAAAAAAAAAAATAGAATTTGCTGTAAATATTAGGTTGCTAAGAGCCTGAACTGGAATATAATTTCCAAACTTGTAGAGACAACAGGTGAGAGAAAAGTGACAGCAATTCCAAAGAACTGGCTGTTCAAGGTATACCCAAAAGATTTGCACAGCAAATTACTCCACAAAGTTGAGTTGGTTTTTTTTAATTGCTACTCTATAAAGCATCAAATCTACCAATAAATTGCTGGTTAAAAAAAGGCTATTTCCACGTGGGAATGAGGAGGATGCTGACAGTGACCCAAGTCTTTAATCAGCAGGGGTGGTTACAATTCTCCTGTTCTACCTCTGGTGCTTCACAGAAGGGGAAGAGAAGCAAAACAAAACCAGAGCACAGAGTTAATTAATTGAATATTGGAAAAATTCCTGCCTGAACCTTTACACTGGAAAGTTGAAGCATGAGATTTGATTATGATCTTTGTAGCAATATTAGGAACATGGTGAGACCACAAAGGCAATTCTGTTCTCCTCAAGGGCCCTGAAGAAGGTTTGCTCAGATTAACAGATTTCAATTCTGGAAGGATCATCTTCTCTTTCCAGGCCATGCACAAAATGTCCCTGAAGCTCAAAGAAATTATTTCATACCAAGCAACCTAATCTTGTCTTAAAAGACTTTGACCAACAATGAGTCCTCTATTTTTATGGTGAGTGGTTCCAACATTTTGATCTTTTTATTTTTATGAAATTACTTCTTAGTGCCTGACAGAATTGGTACATATTCTGCTTTTTGGCTTCTGTGTCTCTGTCAAGGGCACAAAAAGGCTCATTGCCTTCAGTTACCTTTTGTCAGTAATCACCCAGAGCAGCCCAGGCACCAAGAAAGCGAAAAAAACTTTTGAGCCTTAAGTTGTAAGGTTTGTTTTCCAGGCCTAGCACTAAACTCCTCTAAGCCCTCCTCAACAGGGCAATTCTCCCCTTCTTTCTGAGGGATGCACACCAGAATGAAAACTTTAAAAAAATAATAAATTCAGTTATTTCTTTCTAAACACCACTGCAGAAAGAGCCTTCATTAGGACTTTCATGAACTATAGGCTCTCCGCCTATCCCATCTTTTCACAATAAAAGCTTGAAAACTCCACTCTGTAAGTAATTTTCTAATTCATGGTACTTAACAGATTCATTCAAAATCAGGAAAAGCAGCAGAAAATTTCTCAGAAAGTGACACTTCCCCCAAAATGTGTGTGCAGCACTGAATCACAAAGCAGCAGAGACATTTTAAGTGCACCACAAATTGCAAAAAGCATGGAAACACTTATTTCTAAATAAGAAAAACCTGTACCAACCTTAGACACACGTTACTAAATCTAATCTTTTAAATACAAGGGAGGGAGTTATTTGATACAGCACTAAAATAGTTGTGTTAAACACCAGAAGATACAAACTTCACTGTTGCATCTTCCTCAAATGTTTTGACCAAGTCTATCAGCCCAGGGAAAAAAGTTCACCTTAGCTGTGAACTTCACCATCTTCACTGAAAATATTTTTTTTACTTGCCTGTGACACAAAAAGTCACCAAGTCTGGAGAAATCATTTTGTAACAGGTAAAATGAGTCAGGGTTCAGGCTCAGGAATCTACTTTTTTCATCATAAGGAATAATTCTATTTCTGTTAGTTCATCACTTAGGCATTCCTTCACAGGGCAGGGTCTAACTGCACCTGGAATGACCCAGGAAGGACTGGCTGAAGGATTGATTGAGGGATTGGTTGAGAGACTGGTTTCTGTCTGCTGAATAACTCTGGCCATGGTCTGTGAGAGAAGCTGAAGCTCCACAGTGACTTTTCCAGGTCTGAGTACCGTCAACAACCATTAATCCATTGCTGTTCCATAAAACCAACTACTCCTTCTCTTCCCATCTGTAGTTGAGGTGTCAGATATCAATTAGGGGGGAAAATTTAAGATTGGGTTTGTGCAAATATTGATTATTACAACAGATTCTATGAGAGAAAAGTAAAAGGGGAATCCTTATCAGAATAGCAACCTCCAAATTCTTCATTTTGGCAGCTCTTCCCACATCCAGCAGCACAGAACATACTGTGACTGTTGTGCTCCCTCTGCCATCCCTCACTCTCACCATCAGAAGATTCTTCCTAGGTTTGAGGGGGTTTTATTGGGTTTGTTTATACATTTCAGGACGCATGGAGCGGACGAGAGCCCAGAGCCACCTTGGTGTCCCCAGCATGTGGCACTCCCGTCTCTGGAGTGTAAAACCCAGCACAAGCTGCCTCCTCAGCTGTGGCCTTTGCAGGGACACTGGGTGTGACACATTTTCCACTTCAGTGAGACGTGCCACATGTTCCAGAGCAGAGCTGTCCCATCACATTTCCACTGCTTAATACAGGGAGATTAGCGGCATCTCCGAGATTTGTTTGTCTACTTGACCGTGGCTATCACTGAGGGGAAAGTACAGCTGGAGCTCCACTCGAGGAGCAGGATCATTTTTTCTGGCATAGATTTTGCTTGTTTGTAGCTAAACAAGCTTTTTATACACAATTTATGAACCTGCACTGGCTGTCTTTGATAATTCTAAGAACATGCACGAAAGTGAACACATTTCTGTAAATCTTCATGAACATAAGCAAAGATTAAGTTCTGACAGAATACAACTGCATTTATCATATCTCCATCAACAACTAGTATTTCTGTGATCAGCTGATTAAGCCACAATCTGATGTGTTTCCCCCAAAAAATACAAATTAAAGAGTTGTCTTGCCCTTCCTACTGTCAAATGAAGCAGAACTCACCACTGAAATAAATGCACATAATCTGTATTGCAGTAAGAGCCAAATGGATCTCCAAGATCATCCAGGACGGAAAAAAATCAAAAACATAGCAATTTTTGCATATCAAGAGACAGCCACATGCCACAGCTTAAGAGGAAAAGATCACATTTCTGGGAGCACAACTCTGAGGGCAAACTGATGCTGAAATACCCCAGCTCCAGCCAAATTCCACCAAGCACATGTAGAACCCGAACTGAGCAATTTGTGGAGCCACTTACAGCCTCAGCTGGACAGATTCTCTTAAGTGCCAGTATTTCTAACACTCTAAAGCAATATCAGAGCTTTTTTCTTCATTCTGAGGCATTTGTACTGAGAGAATTTCCTGATTAATGGTGTATGAGAAGACAGCACAGTTAACACAGATGATAGCTGATTATTTCAGCATATATACAATTATTGTATACATCTGAGGCATGTTCCTCTTCAACCTGTGAGCATCAGAATCCCCACCTCATGTCTGACTGCACATTCAACAACCAGCACTGAAAAATCTTTTCCTGCTACTGCTAAAACCTTTATGAAGGACCAAATACTTCATCCTGTTGGTTCTTGTAACCCACTTCTTTCCATTTCAGGCTCGCTTTTTTTCCCCTTCCTGTGCTCTCCCCTCATGATTCACGAGCCTCACAGGCCCCTTGGCCTCTCCCCTCAGCACCAACAAAGGCCGCGTTAAGCCGGCGGCTCCAGGCCCGCCCGCGCCGCCGTCCCAGCGCCCTCAGAACCACTTTGGGGCTTCACCACTAAGCACAAAACCTTGCCCTGACCTGTCTAAACTAAAATTCTTTTGCCCTCGGTGTCATTAACGGCGTAAGAAAGCCGTGGGGTTGTGCAACACTTCATCACCTCGGCATTAAGCAGCCTCTGCCGGCAGTTACGTGACGGAGATCATTAGAAGATGTCTGTCAGCTGCACAGGACTCTGCTAAACCTTAATTGTTTATATGCCAGTTTACGGCTCAAATGACAATTTTTGAGGAGCTTGAAAACAATCCTGTTTCCAAGAAATAATTAGAGGGTTTTAGAGTGCGTATGACTGAAGCTGAGCAGGAATGAGCTTGGATCTTCTGGTTAAAGCACTTGAAAAGTGCTCTGAACAGCAAAGCTGCTCTGAGGTTCTGGTCACATCAGGTAGGCCAGAATCTCCCCAAGTGCCCATTAATTATATGTTCTTAGGTATTTCTTACTCTGTTTTATGACTTGAATCACAGACTATGTTCTACAGATGTGCAGAGTTCTCACTGTAGCTGAACTCACCAAAAGCTGGGTTGAAATGATGAAATAATACCTGAAAATAATTACTTGTGGAGCCCCATGAGCAGCAAAAGGAATATCCTGCTTTTCCTTAAATTGCTCTTAAAGTGCAAACCCTCCATGAATTGTTTAACATCAAAAACAAACGTCAGTTGATTTTATATCCTTTCTCTCAATGAAGACAGTGATGCAGCCACCTCCTCTACTGGAGCACTCTTCATTAAATTTGGAGGAATTTCCTAGTTAAAGGTGGTTGATATTCCCAGGAGGAATTACAACTGCTAAGGAAAGGCACACAGGAACACAGCATTGTCCCCAGAGAGTCACCTGACGCTGAAATGGGAGATGCAGTTGTTCAAATTGTGCAGGCAAAATTGATTAAAACGTTGTGTTATTTTATTATTGCCTCACTGCAAAATATTATCATTAAAATGTTCTATTAATAATTTGAATCACCATTAATTTTAAAAATAAGTCTCTGAGCAACCATCCAAAAATATGTGAGGGGTCTCCTCAGGTGATATTCTAATATATTACCTAGTCAGAATTAAAAGAAAGAAGGCATGGCATTAAGGAAAAGCTTTTTTTAAGCACATGCCTTACAGCTTTATTGCAAACCAGGAGCCTTCTAAATCTCTGTTTTGAATTACTGAAAAAATATTTACTGAGTTATAAATTCAAATTTGCAAATTTAAAATTTAAAGCTACTAAGATAGATTCATTATGTTAAAAACAACCTAAAAAATAATAATGATATCAGATTTTTTTAATAGTATTTTAATTGTCTTTTCCTCTACTGTGGAGATTTAAAAGGAGCTCATCCATATATGAATGGTTGAGCTCAGCAAATTCCCATGACATCTTGTCTGTATATTAAACATTTTTGAAGAAAGGAAAGGAAAAGCACAGGAAGGACTCGTGAGAGCCCATGGTAAGGGAGAAAATGGCATTTAGTAACAGATGCAAAGTTCAAATACTGTCAATTGTAGGGAATTACTCGAGTGGCAGCAGTTGTGTAACTGAGATATGGGTGAGAAAGAAGGGCTGGAAGTTGAAGCAGTTTGCAATCAGCTGCTCCAACTACGAGCAAGAAGTGACTGCACTTGTTTAGGAAAAAACAGATTAAAGAGCATCCTCTGTGAAGCCACTGGGATCTGATGGCTTTAAATGTCCTCAAGAAAAGAGAACAACTTCAATTATCCTGAAATTTCTGCTTTCCAATGTCCTTTAAATCCTTCCTACACTACAGAACACAGGAATAACCCTAAAACATATAAGAAAAGAAAATATAATCCTCAACTGCTCTCCGGGTCTGTCACGTTGATTTATAACAGTTATTTCTAAGACAGACAAAAACACACAGATGCAAACAATTACTCTATTTTTGTAGGCAACAAGTGAGGTGGGTGGTAACTGAGAAATTTTGAAAAATCCTGTCACAATATTCCGTTTTTTCTGAAGTAACCCTCAGCACACAACAAACGCTCGCCACATCAGAGACTTTCCAGGGCCTGAAGGGCCACTTTGATTCCAGACCGCTGCAGGCATTAGTGGGGACGTAATTAGGGTAAAAAGTTCAACCACAGTTCCATGTCTAGAGTGCTGCCAGAAATAAATTTCCTCTCATTCACTGGTTTCTACTGTACCCTCCCTGAGAAACATATTGAAAACACATTTATCTTTGTAGAGTTTGTTCCTCTTCTAATTAACTTTATAGCGTTTACAGTATTTAATAATTTAAAGTGGAATTTAAAGTGGCCCTGGAAGTGGCAGCCCTGCCTGTAATGGTGCTGTGCATTATCTTTTCCCTGTGGTGCTTCTTTTGACAAGTTACTGGGGGCAGCTTTGTGCTCCAGCTGGTTTTAGCTGGACTTCCTTCCCTCCATCCTTCCCATCCCTTCATCCCCTCCCTGCATCACTACACACAAAGGGGTTGGAACAGCAGTAAAACAAAACTGTGCCTCACTCAGAAATCTGCTGTCCCAAACCTCCACTGCATCCCGAGGATGCCTTGGAAAAGGTTTATCTTTTTACAGCTTCATAAATCAAAGCTTTAGAAGGTCAAAACTACCCTTGGTTCTCACCAGCTGGTCAAGATTTGACCCCAAATACTCATTTTCTCCCAGTTTTGATCCAAGATTAACAGTTTATTATAGTTCAAAGGTTATTTCTTACTCAGGTTCACTGAGACAAACATTTGCAGTACCAGAGGAACTCCAGAGCTTTCCTGCCCTTGGTATTTACACATGGAAACACCACCCCATTCCATTAAAGCTCCATCTCCTGGCATTGGAATCCATGAGAAAACCCCCAGAATCACCAGCAAACATCACTTCAACATTACAAAAAAGTACATTTTTATAATCACAGAATCAACTTATAAGAAAAAATGAAGAGCTCTTTTTAAGATGGAGATTCTATCTTTAGAACATAACAACCCCATCCAGCATCACTAAAAGGAATTTAAACTACTTTATTCCTGCCTCTCTCAGGATCTTAAAAGCTACCACACAACCTGCTAAGGCTAAACTGAATTTTCCCAAAAGAAATCAGAGAGGAAAATGTTTTTCATCTGCTGGAAGGGAAGGAAGTCTTTGCAAGGCAGCTGACACCACACAGCTCTGCAGTTAATGAGGCTTTGCAGTTATGCAGCAGCACAAGAACCTCTGGGGCTCTAATCCCCAAAGGTAACAGAAATGAGAGAGTTTTGGCCAACTTTAGAGGTCCTACTGTACTTTTTAGAATATAATAATTAAATAAAATTTGATTTCTAGGCTTGAGAGTCTTCACAAAATCTGAGTTTTGCACAGTCTTCAATAAAAGCCCACAAATACTTCACAAACTCCATGAAATCTATTTCACAGTGCCCAATACAATTGAAAATCACAACCATCTGGCCCAGACCATTTTTCTGTGTGATTTCAGAAAACAAACTGCATTTTCTATCTGCAGTGACCACACCCTTTGCACAGCCCACAGCAGGGCTGAGCCAGGTGAGCCCTCACCATCACCTCTAGGAAAAAACAGAGGAAATTTCTGAAATTTCAGGGCATTCCAGGAAGAGTTCCCCTGAGCAGTGTCTGGGAACAAAATCTTCATTCACCAGAGCTCATTTCCTCCTCTTGGGTGATCCTTGCAGGAGCTCTGCTGTTTGTGTCTGACAAATCATTTCCCAGCCAGCTCATCTGAAGCATTAAAAGCTACAGACACTTGGAGTGGACACTGGATTTTAGCACTAGCCAGTGATCTGCCAGACCCTGACCAGGCTCACATGACTCTGAAATATTAATTGAGAAAATATTAACGCTTTAATTGTGCTGTTACTCATGGGAAGCTGCTTCCTAAACCTGAGCACTGCCATAAACACATTCCTGAGCTGAAGTTGGGTTAAGGTTAGCAGGATTTAATCTACAGTAGCCATGAGAATAAAGCACACGCTTCCTGAAAATCTGCTGTCAATTGATTTGCCTTGTAAACAGATCAGCAGGGGAAAAAAAATGCTGGCTAGCCAAAGTTACACATTTTGTTTGCTCCAACTACTCCTCCTTCTTTAATTTACCCTAATTTCCTCTCTCCTCCCATGATTAATAAAGATTACCTCTTGCTTCTCATGCCCTTGAATGACCTCCATCCAATTCTTCAAGTCATCCAAAATTTTCCACCACCTGATATCATCAAATTAATTCATCTTTCTAAAAATACAAGTAGGAAAGCCAGCACAGGCTAGAGGTTGCTAAAGAGGCCCCTGCCTGAGCTCCTGCACTCTCCCCAAAGGCCTCAAACTCTTATTTCTTAATAAACTATTACTGATTGTTTAATTAGTTAAACCTGCATCATTAGCTGATTATCATACTTGCCTATGCAAGATTCTGGCATAATCTGCTAATCTTTTAGCAAAATGATTTGGCTCTTTGGACACAGGACACGAAAATATCAAATGCTTTTTGTAAGGATGGCTTAGAGATCCAGTACCTGGAGAAAGGCTTTAAGAGCATGTAGTGACAGCACAAGGGCTTTGGCTTCCCTGCCCCCTCTTCCCTGTCCCTGCTCCTTCATGTGCTTTATTTCCCTTCTGGAATGGTCATTTTTATTACTTTCAGCTTTCTTGTTACCTATATTATCTACTGAAGGGCAAATTTGCAATCTCTCCATTTATTCTCAACTGGTTTTTTAATAATCTGAATTAAAATAAAATTATCCCGGTCGGTTTCCCTTCAAACTTCTCCATTACTTAAACTGAAGTATTTATTTAACATTTACATTTGAACAGAATGAAAGTAATGTATTTTGGACCTCTCTGGTGTATTTGAAAGTGTTTTTACAGATCCAGTCTGTTCCAAACTATTGCTTCAATAACCCATGTGGGGAAAATAGGGATATCTTAATGTTTCACCACCTAGGAAATGCATTAATGTACAGCAAACCCATCAATTAATTTTGTGTGTCTATAAAGATTTGTTTGTCTTATCACCAGGAACAAGCAGGCATGTCTTTACAACCCTCCACAACCCCAAAATTTAGTCAGATATTCTTTCTTTTTTGGTTTTCCTTTTAATTTTCAAATCTTGTAATCTAAGACTGAAGTTGACTGAACCAACCTCTAAACCAGCAGAGAAATACCAGCCAAAAACCACAATCTGTTTCCCATTTCTGTGTCAGGACTGCATCTTTTGGGGGGCTGTGAAAACAATTGTTTTGAAAAGATTATACAGTGAATCATAGACTGGTTTGGGTTGGGACTCTTAAAAATCATCCAGGCCAAGCCCCCTGTGAAACATTTCAGTCATTTTACTAGCTGGAAAAATGTGACTTTTAAAATACAAAAATGTGTGTACCAGAAAATCAGATATGAGGCAAAAGTTCCATCTTGTTGCTGAGTATGAAATGATCACATACAAGAACAGAAAACAAAATCTATTATCAGGAAATTCACCTGGGAGTTAATTAACAGTGGTAACAACAAAGAATTATTTGGAAATGACAATATTATGGTGTTGAAAACACATGAGGGGCTTTTCTTTTTTGAGGAAAGCAGAAAGTGCCCAGAATCTTTGAATTATTTTCCATTAACAGGAATACAATAATACAATGAAAATAATTATCTTCAGGGTTTGTTCATTTCTCAGGTACCTCAGCTTCTAAAACAAGACTGTGAAAGAAGATTTTTACTAAACCAACATATCATTTACATATATAAATACACTGTTTGAATAAAGACGGAGCAGCATTTGCACCTCTAATTTATAAATAAAGAGCAGGGAAGAGAATAAGAAAAATCACCATAAACCAGTTTTTGCAAGCTGTAAATATATAAAGAAAAAAAATTCACTTCTCTGCCCTATGTGGATTTTAATTCAAACATTTAAGGCAGGTAACATCAATATTGCAATTTAACACAGTAATACCAGAGAAAGGTAAAGATTTGACAGTTCTTCCTTCACACACACAGTGATTAAATTCCTAGTTGAAAAAGGTGTGGCACAGAATTAGTCTTACAACTGTAAGAAGATTTACTTCAACTGCTCAGCCATTAAATGGCTGTGTAGAGGATTACTCCTGAAAAGCAAATATTTTCCTGTAGGTAGAGATATAAATCCTGTGCATTGTCTGAATAAAGCATAAAATATCTCAAGGGCCTCTTTTATAAGAGCAGTGATACAACAATTCTGGAGAGAGCATAAAACAAGACTGTAAACTGATTTTTGTAACTCAAGGAAGGAGGTTTAACATGTATTTTGCTAATAAAGAGTGTGTGGCTGCAACAATGAAATGCTGGGTATTTGTAATTCATTTGCTGCTTGAAAAATTACTTTGTAAGACACAGAGATTGCTTTAAACACTTCACAATAATAATTCTGACCTGGATTAATATCAGAAAAGGTTAATCATAAAGTTGTGATTCCACTGAGAATAAAATCAACTTTAAATACCTCTTTATTTAGCTTATATCAAGAGTCTCTTTTTTATTCCTTTCCAAAAGCTTAAGTCATAGGAAAATATATGTTGACACACCAAAAAAAAAAGTTTAAAACCACATCCCAGTGCTATCCCATGAAGAAAAAAGGAACAAAGTTTAAAGATGTCATCTGCTGGGCTTTTCAGACGGCAATACAATTTATATATTCCTTTTATCCACAAAAAACATTCTTACCCAGAAGACCCAATGCTTTTGCACACACCAAGCAGAGGCCTCTTCTCAGCAAAATTATCACATTTCTGAGCACCTGACAAGAGGGAAAACAAAAGAAAAGGAAAAGCAAATCACTATGTGCTGTTTGTACAGTTTCCAAGTTCAGGCTGGGGCCCAATATACTGAATATAACACAAAACTCCCAGCTTGAGCAAGATAAGGGACAGAAATCCAAATTACAGGCAGAGCTGTGAGACAGATGCAAATGAGAACAACACAAGCAGCAAAACGTGGCCAGGCTTTGGGAGTGATTTTCTGTTCATCCCACAAGGGTTGGGATTCTGTGACTGAAACAAGTGGTTCTTGCTCCCTTTTCATTGTTTTTTAGGAAGTTCTCTGCAGCTCTGCCTGGGTTCACACCTCGATTTCCAGTTTGCAGAAATGAAACCCAGGAGTGCCAACCTCAGAGCAGCCTCTGCAGCCCCTGCCCCGTGCCCAAGAAAACAGGAGATGAAATCCAAACCACATCCATCTGTTCCACCACCAGGAGATCTAAACCTCCAAGAAAACAACCTCCAAGTGGAACCACAACTCCTACAGCACATCCCATCCCCTCCTAGGGGTGCTGACACCAGCACAGCCCAGCAGAGCTGGCTTGTGCCAGGCTGGGCCAGCTGTCCCTGCCCTGGGATCCATTCCCACACCAGTGACACCAGCCCTGGCACTGGGAGCCAGCCCTGGCACTGGAATTCAGCCCTGCTGTGCCCCCAGGCTCAGTCACACCTCCACCCCAGCACAGGCAGACTGTTAAAGACGCCACACTTCTTAAAATGGGGTTTTAAGAGTTTGGAGAACTTTGCTTTACTGCTGCGTAAACAGAAATAAAACTAAAATTGAGTTTAAAAAAAAAAAATTTCACTTCTGCTTGTGAACAATGTTTAACTGAATTCCAGGGTATGTTTCTACCCAACTTAAATAACAAAGTAACAACCAATACCACCACTACTAACTTTCCTCTATTTTCTTTCAACCTTTGCCTTTTTAACTATCTATCCATAGGTCTGCACATGTGTGGTGAATAATGGATTTTTTTTTCTCCATTATACACCAAAGCCTTTGATCTCTAAAGAATATTAGTGATATAGTCTGCTCAAAATTTAAATCTTGAATAGTGCTGTACAAAATTAAAATCATTTATTCAGAGAGGCACAACAATTAACAATATATATTTTGACATAGCAGACTGTTAATTATTAATGACTCAGGTATGTGCATTTAATTTGTAACAAACACTGTTGAGTCCTCTCATCTATACAAGGAAAAATCTTCCCTCCTACACCTTTGGGTATTTATAAAGTCAAATGGGTCACATCAATAACTGCACCATCAACAATAGCTTTACAAATAACCTAAACCAGCCAGATGTATTTTCCTTTTATTCCTATTATTTCAAGCTCTTTGGTGAGTCAAACCCGTACTGTATGTACTGACCTGTAAATTGATAAATGAAACATAAAAGTCTCCTTAAGAGTCTGGCAACCAATTTGTTTCCTTCAATGCAGGTAACAGATGAATTCCATTTGCTCTGCTCCCAGCACAGAGGGTGAAATGCTGACTACCAGCACTTCTGACACTGATTTAAGTGCAGCCAGGATTTCACCTGAAGTATTTAACTCTACTTTTTTCCTTCTTTTTTCACTATTCTATTTAATGACCAGGAAGGGGAAAGAAGGAGGAAAAACGTGAAGGGGAATCCAGGGAATCAAGTGCCCAAAATCAAAAGCAATGCCAGATTTAATACCCACAGCACAGATTTGCAAAATTTCTGCAATAGGTGCTTAAACTTCTGATTTCTGTCTATAATGACTCGAGTCCCTCAATTTTAAAAAATCCATTTTCTACTCCAGTACTTTCAGAATGTAAATATTAATAGTGCAGGAAAGGATCATTACTGGGAGGCCTCTGAGGGCATTAAATCAGGTTAATAGCTGTCCCATCCATGAGATTGCACAGTGACATGTGTTGGGCTCTAATGGAGGCAGGAGCCTCTCCCAGGTCTGGGGTGGCATTTAATCCCCCAAGTTCTGCTGGATTAATTTTCATTTGTAAAATTGTGTTTATTTGCATGTGCGAGGCGCTGACGTTGCACACACCTGCTGCACACACAGTGTTTAACAAAATTGAAATGAAAAACAGCTCTCTAAATCCCCCCAAATACAAAAAGTATTGAAATCCTGTTGCAAAGTCTTTTTCTTAAACTCCTTTTATTCTAAATCCTTTTAACTCTGTCATATAACACTACAGCATTTATAAAATGCTGGAAATCCTGACAAATCACACAATTAAAGTAATGAAAACTGCCCTTCCTGCCAACAAGGCACCACCTTATCTACAGCTCCATTTAGCTAAATGATAGGTTTGTTTTTTTAAAAACCTCACTTCAGTTAGTGTGCTTAAAATTGAAAAAAAAAAAAGAAGAAGGGGGGGGAAAAATCTCTCTGTGGCTAAATGAAATTTCATACAAATCAACATTTAGAAGTTTATGAAGTCAAAAGGTTACCCACACTAAGCTCAAAGCAGCTTAGACCCTGTCCTGCTGATGAAACTGTGAATTGGAACCTCAGGGCCTGCTAAGGCCTCTCAATAATGCCAATAAAAAGAGTGACAACACCACCAAAACCAGCACATCCTTGTGCAGAATAAAAATGAAAGCCAGTGGATGTCACAGGAACTCAAAGGCTGCTCAGAACTCTGGAAATGCCCCTGGTTTGCCATCAGGAGGAAACTGGATGAATTTCACACTCTGACCTATTTAGCAGTGGTCAGAGGCACCATGGGGTGGATTTTCCTGGTGTGTAATTCCACTGATTAGTCCCATTTAATAACGAGTGCTGCTCCTGCTCCACTAAACCCCTCTCCTTCCCATCTTTTCCTTGGAAATCTTGTGGCATCTGTGGTCCTGCAGCAGCCCAGCAGTGCCTGGGAATGCCCCAGGCTGGAATTCCCCCTCAGCCCAGCTGGGTGGAAGTTTCAGGTGCACTGGTCTAAAGCACCAGAAAACAATGAAATAATTATTTTATTTCATTTATGATGTGATGAGGAAACACACATCAGGCCAAAGCTTCGAAGAAATTGGGATTTTACAGTGTTGCACCCCAAAATTCTCCCCTGTAATCTCTCTAAAAGAGCCTTACTTGGAGAATTCCAGTCTGTAATTTCTATAATCCACAGACATTCCCATTCATTATCCCAAAAACCCCAGGGAACAGTGGGGGAACAGCAGAACTCAGACACACACCTGCACAACCACCCCAAACCTCGCTTGGCCATCCAGCAGGGCCAGCCCCTCCACCACACAGAACCTGGGATTATTTTGGCCTTTTGGGGATTTCAAACCACTGAACCACCCAAGTGGCTGAACATACACAAACCTCACATCTGCCTTCCTTTAGAAAGCAACCTAAATATTAGAGCTCTTTAAGTGTACCTGCACATAAACCTGAGTCAGCTTTTGAGGTTCAAATCTTAATTTTACCAACATCAAAGATGGGAGCAGTGGAGAACAGGGATAAATCTGCTGCAATATTTCAACTCTCAGTGGGTTTTAGTACCTCTACATTCTTTCTATTTCCTTTTTTTATTTGCTTTTTTCCCCACTTATAAGTCAATTTGAGTGAACAGTCAAATTCACTGAGAGATGTAGGGCTATTATATCATCTTTCTGCAAGCAGCATAACCTAGAAAATGGCAATAAATTAATTCAGCTCGCTGGAGGAATTTATTTTCATAATGCTGAAACATGGAAATAGGTTTTACAGACAACCACTGATCTAAACTTCACCACACCAGCCTGTCACCCCTTTGAGAGGAATTGCCACACACAGAGCTGCTCCCTGGCTTTCTGAGTTTCTTGATTGATTTTTAAACTATGCAGCTCTACCTTGACAAATGGGACAGCACAAGGCAAAGCAGGTATTTGGCCAGGGGCTTGTAAAATGACCTGGGATAAGTAATAAAAAAAAGGGAGATTGTAGCACTGACTTCCTTCAGAAAGCATCAGTATTCTGATTTTGTAGGTGAAAGAACAACAAAGTTAACTGAAATAAATGTATTATTGCCTCTGCACTGACAGAAAATCCAGACCTGACACATGGAAATAACCCTAACCCCAGCCCAGCCCTCAGATCTGGAAGTGGAGAAGAGCCAAGGATGGCTCAGAGGTATTACAGCTCAGAATTCCTGTCCCTAAGACTGCCAGAGTCCAGACTGAGATGTTCTCATAGTCTAAATATGAGCTCTGCAAGCCCAAAATCTGGTCACAGTGCAAAGCCTCAGTCTCCAAAAAGGCCATATATATTGTAAATTGCACAGAATAATTAAAGCCCTGCCTACTGAAGGCCCTGGTAGGTATGAACTGACCACGCAGAGGCGTTGATATCTGGAGGGTTTAGCATTATTTACAGAAATCCCTCCATTTCTCATGGCCACCTCCTCCAGACTGCAGAGCAGGACATCAAAGTGATGTGGGCCAGCTCAGATTGGATGGCTCAGAGCAGAGCAGAGCAGGGCAGAGCTGGGCCAGCCCAGGTTGGTGGCTCAGAGCAGAGCAGAGCAGAGCTGGGCCAGCTCAGATTGGATGGCTCAGAGCAGAGCAGAGCAGGGCAGAGCTGGGCCAGCCCAGGCTCAGAGCAGAGCAGAGCAGAGCTGGGCCAGCCCAGGTGGGTGGCTCAGAGCAGAGCAGGGCAGAGCTGGGCCAGCCCAGGTTGGTGGCTCAGAGCAGAGCAGAGCAGGGCAGAGCTGGGCCAGCCCAGGTTGGTGGCTCAGAGCAGAGCAGAGCAGAGCTGGGCCAGCCCAGGCTCAGAGCAGAGCAGAGCAGAGCAGAGCTGGGCCAGCCCAGGTTGGTGGCTCAGAGCAGAGCAGAGCAGAGCAGAGCAGAGCTGGGCCAGCCCAGGCTCAGAGCAGAGCAGAGCAGAGCAGAGCTGGGCCAGCCCAGGTTGGTGGCTCAGAGCAGAGCAGAGCAGAGCAGAGCTGGGCCAGCCCAGGTTGGTGGCTCAGAGCAGAGCAGAGCAGAGCAGAGCTGGGCCAGCCCAGGTTGGGTGGCTCAGAGCAGAGCAGAGCAGAGCTGGGCCAGCCCAGGTTGGGTGGCTCAGAGCAGAGCAGAGCTGGGCCAGCCCAGGCTCAGAGCAGAGCACAGATGCCAGCCCCAGCAGATCCAGGAGCTAACAAACCTGCCCAGGCTCCTGCTGCCAGCAGCACCCAGGACCTGCTGGAGGAGATCCCCTGCATGAAATAATGCCTCTGAAACAAGGCTTCATTATGCCACGAGGCACACCACGAGGCAGAGGATCTAACATCAAAGGGCTGCAGTTTTTTAACGAAATAGTTGACAAACTATTAAGTTCTGCTGCTGTAAAGTCACCAAGTTAAAGCCATGAGCTTTCCTTTCACACCTGGGAATGAGCTGCTTATCACCAGCTCAGATCTGTTTCTAGGAACGTGCCAAATCCATCCACCAAGAGACTCCTATTTTCAATAATTCCCTTTTTACAGCTTTACAGTAAAACAGTGTTTGAGCCTGCTGATGGTAATCAGCTTCTCCTTTACAAATTCCTTTTATTTCGTTCAGAATCATTAAAGCTCATGTGTTAGTTATCTAAGGCCTCTTATTACAGCTTTACTTTTATCTGATTCCAGATACTGGTCAATGATACATTCATGTACTTTTAATCAAAGATTTATTTAAACCAAGCCATGTAAAAAGAGACCAAAACATGTTTTTAAAAGGTTTGGTTTAATTTAATATGAGCTAATTTGAATAGTTTTCTAATGTAACAACTATCATTGTCAGATGCTAAATATATGGAATTTAGGGGCAGAAAGACAATAACTGCTTGAAGGATTTAATGAATGTGATTTACTTGATTGAAAAATCAAAAACCTGGTTTAATACCAGAAAAAACAGAACTCCCAGGTTCTTCAATTAATTTACTTCATTTTCATTTCATTTCATTTCCACTTCTTCCTCCTTTTTTTTTCCTTCTAGAAAGGAAGGGGCACAGACATCACTCAATGACACACACAGTAGCAAGAGAGAAGCTTGGGAATTATGGGAATTATGCAGGGTTCCAGTAAATGGAATAAAGGCTTGGGAAGTATTTCACTCTAAGTTAGTTTAACCTGTAATAATTACACAGCCACATATACTCTGCATATTCCTCTGCTTAGGAAATCACCAAAACAATACATAATATGTCCATTAAACATTCTTCATTTACTTTCTTTGAAACACACAAAATCAGTACAATTTACTATGAATAATTTAAATAATAATATTTTAGGCTGTATTTTTTGAGTTTATTAAGTAATTAATAAAATATTACTAGAAATTCTAACCCAACACAGTCCCCAAACACCTTGGTGAAATTCTTTTCATCCACAAAATAAAACAACCAATTTAATTCTTTCAGAAGCCAACAATTAGATTGGGTTTGGATGGAACAGGGTAATTTTTTTAGAGGAATTTGCTTGTTCATGCACAGTTGCTCAGATTTTGCAGCAAGTTCTTCTCAGGGTTAACTCAACTTCTGGAAGAATCCTGTTAAGCAGCTTGGTTTAGGATTTGATAAAAGGATGATAAAATGTAAACCACTGAAAGGGTCAAAGTGAGTAAAGGTAATGTAAAATAAGGAGAAATTGAACAAACCAGAAGCCAGTGCCACTCCAAAACACAAATCCTGCTGTCTGATAGTTGAACTGGAGTGGAGCAGCAGCCTTTTCAGAGTTGTGTGGGTGCTGAAGTGTTTTTGGGGTACTCACTGATCTGAGGGGCTGGCAGGATCCGAGCGGCTCGAACCGGCCCGTGGCGCACCGAGAACAGCTCCTGAGCCTCCCCACTGATCTGCAAAGGCCAAAAAACAATTTACACCTGCAAAAATACATCTATTCAATGGCTAAGGAGGGAGGTACAAAGGCATTGTAGGGAGGTATATTGGTAAGACTCTGCCTAAGCAACCACTGCTATTTCTCTAATTGAAAATATGTATAAGAAGTCTTGAATTAACTGTTCATGACCACAGAGGTTTTGGAAGAAGCAAGACTTGAAGCTGACTAAAATTCACAAAAAATAATCCCACATTTCACGTGGTTCTAAAGGAAAATGCCAGCTCACCAGAAATCAGTCAAGAGTGGCAAACACGGGTGGAAAAAGTTGGGAGAATTTCATACATTGGTTCATTTCAAACTCACCAGGTGTGAAAACCATGTTTAAAAATTGGTGGTCAAGCTACTCAAGCCTGTCACTGATGGCAATGTTGAAAAGATTAAACCAGAAGCAGTAAAGATGAATTCCCAGACTTCCTGCAATGGTCACTCAATGTATTTTCATAACTGCCTGGAAATGGATCCGATATGGAACGTCAAACTCCAGGAAAATGGCAAACATCATGAAGCTCATTTCCAGCTAACCAACAACTTAAAACAGATGTAATGAGCCTCAGAACACAGCCAAGGCTGGCATAAAGTTTTGCCAAACAAGCAGCTTACAATATCAGAAGAGAACATGATTTGGAATAGGGTTCTTAGGAATCAATAAACTATAAATTCAAGTGAACTTTTGGAAATGTCATTTTATGGTTGTTTCCATTTCTTTCTGCACTTCAGCTCACACGTCCAAAAAGTTAAAATACTCCTACTGTTTGACCAGCAAATCCCAAGTACAGTACTCCAGGCTCTCAGCTTACATCCACTCTTGCCTGGTTATTTATTAGCACTGCTCTAGGTCATGGGGGAGAATGAAACCCACCCCATGAAGCACAATTATAAATAAAATTACTTTGAAAATACCATTTACTACAGAGCTCAGCCACCATTCTGCACACAATGCAGAGAACTGCTGCTTCTCCCTGTTAAGCCTGGAATTACACACAAGCTACACAAATGTAGGGAAATAACATTTTAAGCCATTTTAGCCCAGCAGTTTATCAATTAAAATCACTGTTAATGACACCAAATCACTAAAGGTTTGCTGATGGCTTTTAACTGATCATGAGCTTGGAGTGCAGTGTGGGGGAAAAAAAAAGCCCCTGGATGAAAACATCTGTATCCAGAAAAAACAGCTCAGGAGAATGTAGAGCACAGCTAAGCAGAAAATGAGGAAAATTAAAGAGGGACAGAGTAATAAAAATGCAAAAAATTAAGACAGCAGCACGTTTTCTGTCCACTGGAACACAGCAGCTCTATGCAAAGGGAAAGGAGGAAATGGAAAAGAAGAAAAATAGAAGGTTTGGGAACTATTATTATTGGCAATTAAAGATTTTTCCCCCAAACCATGAAAATGCTGTTTCACACGTGTATGGACATCTCTGGCTAGGAATGAAAACGAGAGGGAAAGGAAGCAGCACAACAAAGGCACGGAAGGAGTGATTCCCATAAAACATCCCAACCAGCTCACACCTCCCTCTCCTTCTGAACCCTGCCAGCACAGCAGCCCCAGCTCCAATCTACTTCAAACCAAGCTCCAGCCCCCAAAGGAAGACACACTGAGAGGGCCAAACCTTCTTAACTCAGGTTCTGCTCTTAAATATCCTGAACTCCAGGAGAATGTTTATCCAGCCTGGGGTGCCAAGACCTGGTAGAGCTTAAACTTGAGACTTGCAAAGAAAAGCTACAAATGTCCAAATACAAATGAAGTTTATTTGTACTGAAGCATTTAACATGGAAATCCCAGCCCAGCTCTTCTCATGCATGTAATGCTGTAACTTTTGAATAATTAATATTCATTATTTAAAGATAACTTATTATTTTATACTGGGGGGAAATAATAGAAAGTAAGGTTAAATGGAGTAACAAAAGGCACAGGATCCAACAGTGACTAAGAGGAGATTACAGGTATTTAGCCCCTGTTTTGAGACCACTGTAGGTTAACAGGTCCTCTACTCAGTCCCTGCAGCATTCTAAATCATGGAATGGTTTGGGTTCAGCCTCTACAGCTCAAGTGCTCAGCATTTGCTGACTCCTGGGAGCTAAAAAAGGATCCAATTTTAAGATACACATCCACTGGAGGCTTTGTAATGAAAATACAAGATCCCACCCAACCATCAGCATCTCGCTTGTAAGGAAAATTCAAATTCTCTAACAGGCACAAAATAAGTTTCCAAAAAATCTGGATGTGACACTACAACACTGATCCCATTAAAACACTAATATTTAATCTAGCACAGTTTCACAAAGCAGCAGCTTTTTCAGGGGATTTAAGCTGTGTGTCCTTAACTGTTCTGCTGAGGCAGGGACTCATGGAAGACACTGCATCTTGTATCTGCCATGAATTAGTAAGAGCTTGGTTGTTCCTTGGTTTGCTTGGCACTGAAAAATGCATTAGGACTTCAAGATTTTCTTTGAATTCCAGTTAAGTTCTTTCAAACACCACCACCACCACCAGAAGCTTCTGCTGTCTGCAGTCTTACAAACCCCTGAATTAACTGTGGTTAATTAATGCCCTTCATTTATCCGTGGATAAAACTTCACTGCTGAGGTCACACAGATCCAATCTGCCTGCAAGCACCTCCTTGGGGGGACAGAGATTGTGTGGGCTGATCTTCTGCCACTCCAGCCCTCACCTCAGGGCTCATCCCCTGAGAATGGGACACTCACCCCACCAGGAACCCAAGAGGGACCAGGAACTGCACACTGAGGGGACAGGGGGTCACCTGTGGGCTGGCACCTCCCAGCCAAAGGCTCCACATCCCATTACCGGTCCCTGGAGCTCCACAGTCTCTCATGCACAGACAAAACATAAATAGAGCTCATGAATTGAAAACAGAGCTCTAAATTCTTCAAAAAGCACCTGTGAGAAACGAGGCTGTGGCTGCCATGTTGGATTGGATCCAGCTAAGTAGCAACTCCCCGTGGCAGCTCTCAGAGCTCTTAAAAGTTTTTCTTTCCCATTCCAAAAGCCAAGAATATTTCCAAACAGGTTTCAAGAATTGGATATTAAGCTGTAAAAGCAGCTTCAGGTACTCGTTGCAGGGAAGAGGGAATCCAAAATGACGGCTCCAAGCTGCTGTGGTAGAACATCTCAGCTTCCCCAAAACCTGGCATCAACCACAACTCCCAGACCTACAGGGAAGGCTGGAAGCAAAGGATTCAAACCCCCCAAAAAAAGTCTTCATTAAAGGAGGAAGAAGAATCTTCTCCTCCACTTAAGAGATGTTGAGCTACTGCTTAAAACACAACAGCCCAGGAGTCTGCAGCACTGGGTAATTTTTGATGGCACAGCTGCATTGTTTGGAGCACACCAGTTTGCACCCAGAAAAAAAAAGCTGAACAAAGAAGTTTTGTTCACAGCAAGGACAAGTAACAGTTTCCAACCAGAGAAAATGGTTTTCACATAGTGAAAAAAAAATTTAAAACAAAAAAAAAAGCCAAACATAGACCAAAGTGAAACAAAATGGAGTTTGGAACTCAGTGCTTGAACTACTGTGCAAATCTAGAAATGGAAACTGGGGAATGTATAACAGGAAAAGGGAATGATCTGGAGGTTGGTTTTAAATATTCTGATGTATGTTTTATACATCAAGATATCGTGATATGATGTTATAATATGATAATAAGGAATTAATAGATATCACCACCAAATATTGCTGCATATGGGTTAAAGGCAACTTCCAGTCATGCTGCTGCTGAGAAAGAAAGGAAGGACTGGAAGAAAATGAACCAATTTTATCACTTTAGTTTAGAAATTCACTCAGCTTTTCCATTCAAACCAGATCTCTGTAATTATCTAGAGATTATAAGAGTTTAGATGCTCAAGGAATGTTACTCTAGTGGCTGGACTGAGGATGAAGTTGCACCTGGTACTTTAAATTATGGCAGTGCTAATGGAATCAGAAGTTTTATAAAACCACATTTCTTGCACACTGGTGCCTCTTCAGTGTAAAAAACACAAAGCTTCAGCAAATGATTTGCATAGGTGTTCTGTAAAGTCCTCAGACATTTTTCAGGGTCGCTAGGTCAGGTCTTTACTCCATTTTTCTGAGTGCTACGTGCAAGTGGCTCCCTCTAGAAAGAGGCCTGGACAGAGGAAGGATTGCACCTTGGGATGTGATAAGCTTCTTTTTTAATTGTCACAAGAACCATCACATTAAGATGATTTTTCTACTTCTGAAACCCCTAGCCTACGATGAAAAACAAACAAAAAAAAAGCAGCCAACGTGCGTTCCCTGAACAGGAACATCTAGAACAGATCCTTGGAAACCACATCAGGCAGAAACCAGTTCCAGTTGTCTCTGAAACATGAAACTGGGAGCAAGGCAAAAAACAAATTCCAAACAAAACACAGAACTCCACGGCACTATTATCAAACAGGAACTCCTAGTGTATTCCCAGATTCCTCCCCACTTAGGCAGGAGTATTTTAAGCCCACTTTTAACCTTCCCACCCCCATCTGAGAGCAGAGATCAAAGCCCAGCCCTTTGGATGGACACCCTGGACACACTTCCAAAGCCAGGCTCCCCCAAACACCACCCTGAGCCCTTTGAAGGCGCCCTAATGGTATCTCCCATTCTGCAAATCACACTTTTGTACTCCAAAGACCTTCCTGGGAGGAGATGTTCATGTGAAAGCACTCTCAGCTCGCAGAGACACTGCAGCGAGGTGTGGGCAAGGCCATGTAGCACCATTAGCAGGAGTGTGGGCTTAGGAGCTGTCATAAACACTTCATAATCACTCACACACAACCCCTGCTGCCTGCAACACGTTATTAAGTGCTGAATAGAGGGCCAATTGTAGGAATAAAAAAGCACAATGCTACAGATAATGACTTTCCTGAGGAGATTTGCACATAAATGTCAGATTGTTGCTTTTGCAGATTAAGCTGGAGAATGCAGGGTTGGGGTTTTTTTTTCCTTAGCTGGAATAACATTGCTTAATTACAAGCTAAATAGTCAGCGGGGCCAAGAAGGAAGGTTTGTGTAATAGCAAAGGGCACAAAAAAGTGTTGCCAAATAAGCTCTTAAATATTAAGTCAATCACACAGCTGCCAGGTTTTATTGTGCTCAGGCTAAGCAATGGGGGAAAACACAAAGGAGAAGCAACAATGTGGAAAACCCCCTCCAGTTTATGTAAAACCCCCTCCAGTTTATGTAAAACCTCGTCCAGTTTATGTTCCCTCGAAATTTGTTGGATATACAAATCCTGCTCAGCAAAGATATTTAAAGCTGATGTTAAAGATCATTATTCTGTGAAAATCTGCACGAACAGGGGAGCCATTCCAACACTGACACAGCTCTAACACAAAGTGTCCAGGTCCAAGCTGCACCTCCCTGGCTGTGCTCTCAGAATTTCACAGAATATACAAATAAAGGGCTGGCAAAATGATGCAATATCCCCACAGCTGACATTCTGAAGGTGGATGGTAAAATATTTCCACATTTGACATTTTCTCCATTACACTGCACTTCCCCCCTGCTCATACTTCTGCAAAGGTTGAACAACACTAAGAGAAGTTCTCCTGCAACTTAATTTTTTGTTATTTTTTCCTGAAATAGCAAATACTATCAAAAGCTAGGAATGATGAGAAGTGAAATACATTGGGGGGAAAAAAACCCAATAGCCTGGCTGTATGGTCCTACTAGAAAGAAGGCAAAATCAGGTATTCCGTGGCCTAACTTGTGCCTCATTTGGACACGAGGAAGGAAAAAAAGAAAATAAAAAGAAAGAAAAATGAAAACATCCATCCATGGCAACACATCTCCCTTTTATAGCAGAAAACACAGGTTCGTTCGGATAAAAACATTTCAGCTGGGTAAAATGGGGTGTTTTGTGAGGATAACTGAGCTCAAGCCGATGCGATGCTCGGGGTATGGTGATTAATTAATTAATTAATTAATGATTGATGAGGTGGTGCTGCCGCTCTTAGCTCGGTGTCCCAGCGCCCCCGTGTGGACGCTCGGTGTAACGCACCGCGAGAGAAAATCCCATTTTTGGCTGAAACGTTCCCAAGTTTCAGTTAAAGTTCCTAAATTTTAATAAACAGTTCCAAAATACTGAAATTTAGCGAAGTATATTAGGTCTCATTCCATTTCTATTAAACATTCCTTCAAACGCAAAACCTCATCAGCTTATTTCCTCATTCGTGCTAATGAGAGGCAATCAAGAGGATAATAAGATGCAATAAAGAGGGGAAAAGCCCTACCACACCCATAAAACTCAATTAAACTGAACTTTTGCGGTAGAAATTAACATTATTTTCTAAGCTACCGGTATATAAACACATGCCCTACACAGCTAACCAGAAAGTTGCAAAATGTACACATTTATTAAAAAAACAATGTATTTTACAAAGGGAAAGAACTCCATCCTCTCTGCTTTATTCTGAAGGATAAAGTGTTGTGAGCAATTTTGCTTTTTTAAGTTCAGAATTTTATGACCTACTGTACTCAACTTTATTCTCTCATTTTGAGCAATTTGGGGGAAATTCCCCAAATGAAGACCACGTGCCCCATAAACCACTCTGCAACACAAACCAGGGGGTGAGGATGACAGCATGAAATCAAACCCATATGCAACAGAGGCCTTCATAAAATTAAAATTGCAAATTGTGTCCATGACAAACATGTGATTGTAAAATACTATTGGTACTGTCATACTGGAATTCCTGGGACAAACAAATCCTGTTGGTTTTTTTAAACCCTTATTCTTTTCTGTTAAAAAACAAAATCCAGTTTTGTTTTGGGGCTAGAAACTATTCCAGAATGGCAAACACTGCTCCCAGTTTGAGTCTGGAAATGGACTTAGCAGGAATAATGTGTAAAAAGCCCTCAAAAATCTGCAGGTAGACAAACTGAAGTGTTTGAGCTGTGCTCAGGATTACCTGAAGAAAAGCACATTACACACAGTCCATGAGACATTGATGGGAAGTGTTGGCTCTTTCCCTCCAACGGGAGAAATTCAAGGTAAAACATGAAAGTTGGAACACAAAATTGGCAAAGAAAAGGAGAAGGAAGGAGGGGGTGAGCCCTGAACTCACAGGTATGCTCCAGACTTGCATCCCATCGCTGTAGCCAATCATCAGCAGCAACGGGGGCTCATTCCCAGTGCTGTGGATTTCATGGAATTCCATATTCCTGGATGTATCTGAAGGACATTGCAACAGCAAAGCCATTATTAGGAGTCAGGACCAAGCTCTCAGCAACAGTTGATGGTGTTCCCTCAATTGTTAGAACTAAAAGCAACCAAAGTGCTTTACATTTTCATGCTGGAGCAACACTGAAATATATTCTTATTCATGCAAACACCACTGTTGAAGTTTCACAAAGAGAAAGCTTCAAATTTTAAAACATTGGAGAAAAGTTTTCTGGATAACAACATGGTCTAAGAGAAAATGGTGACTGATTCCCCTTTCAGACCTGAGCTCTTCCACCTGTTTATCCCTGTTCCCTTTTTTTAAAAGGAAGATTAGGGATGGAGTGAGAGTGAACCTTAATCAGGGTTATTAAACTAGAAATTATCTATAATCTCCACGTGGCTTTATGGCCATCTTTGGCCAGTTAAGGTTTGTTTGCTTGTGGGTTTGTTTTCCCTTTATTTTTTATAAAATCTCAGGCATTCCCTTTTTAGGTTCATATAACAAAACTCTTCAGAATATTCTTCAGAACCCTTCATGTGGTGTTTACATTTATTTTATGCAGCCTCTTCTGACTGGGCCTGGAAACATTCTCTTTCACCACCCCAAATAAATCTTCTCTGTCTCTGATGCCTCCTTGCTTTCAGTGAGCTTTGCTCACTCTCTCATGGTTGAAAATGTCATTTAAGAGGGGTTTTACTCAAGAAAATCATAATGTTTATGATTGTTCTATTACAGAGAAAGCTGACTAGAATTATTGCACATGGACCCAAAACTCACAAGAACAAGTGGGAGAAAATGAAGCCATACCATTTAAATCTGCATTTTCAAATCTGACCCAGACGATTTTCTCTTTTTCTTCTGGTGGGGTTCCACTGTAGGCCTGGACAAAAAGCAGAAGGGTTGAAACAAGGAAGATTAACAGTGATTTCCCTCCCCTTGTAAGGAATTGTATTAAAAACCACAAACATGATCCATGGAGCTTCCTGTCACCAGTATTCACACAAAATAACCACGCTGAACATCACTCACTGATGGAGGAATGACAAAATATTTGTAACAATAAATCTTCTGGGCAGGTAAGAAATGCCACGTGACTTAGAGGGAGTTAATAAAATTAAACACAGTGGCTTCTACAGTCTTTAACTTCAGCAGTGCTGGAGGTTCTCACATGAGGTGTTTTATCATTAAAATTCTCTTTAATTCACTTAAAAGCTTTGCCAGCCAGACTGAGGAAAGAAAGAGACCTTTACTACACAGTTTATATTACTGACACCTCTCAGTTCTGTTTGTGACAACTTTAATGCAGCCATTTAAAAGAGAATAAACTGCAATTCCAGGAGAACAGATCCATGTTTCAGCCCTGTGTTCTACAGATTCCCATAAAAAGATGAGATACAAAAAGGAATTGTGGAGTGAGACGTGCAGTGTTTCCAACCTGGAGGTTTTACAGTCCTCAGGAGAAGCTGTGGTACAGGAACGTGAGCACCAGCAGAAATACCATCACTTCCAAGTGAATTATAACAAAATACTGAGCACTATTTGGGATTAAATATGAACACATCTTGTATAATCACTTTATGCATGCCAGAAAAGCAACAACACGGACTAAAAATACAAATGTAAAAAATAAGTGTGGGGTTTACTTCTCAAAACAAATCACATTCCACGCTTCCAAGGCAAGCTGATGTGGAAAATAAAACACAGACTGTGTCCTTTAACCAGACTGGGGGAATGGGAGGCTGTGGAATGCAGCAATCTCTTAATTGAAACTTTCATTATGTTTAATTTTAACCCTGAGTCCAAAATGCATTTCACAAATTGATATTACTGAGGGCATTGTTTTTGTATTATTATGGAATAAATGCACGAGAATTCCTAAGAGGAAATTCATGAGGAAACAAGACACTAAATCATTCCTTGGAATCAGAATCAGGATCATTTCCTGAAGCTACAATCAGCTGCAGTGCTCCTCCACCAGGGACTACAGCTTTCCCAAAGAGTAAAACAAAATTAGTTCCCTCTGCTACTGGGAGGCCCATGGGCAACCAGGAAGGGACCCTTCCAGTGCCATATTTATTATATATAAATATACTAAAAGAGATAAAAAACATATAATATTTATTTGTTTGTTTGTTTGTTTATTAGATGAAATAATAAAATTACAAAGCAGACTGAGGATTCCTGCCACTGCTTTTTTGTGCACTGAAAAAAAAAGTAGTTCTAAAGATCCACACCCTACCTGTGGCACAACATCCTGCAGGAAGGTAACAACACTTTCCATGTAGGACTGTTCCCTGCAAAACAGAAGGAGAATTTCAGCCAAAGGAGTTCAGAAATGGTCATGAATCATTAAATTAGATCAGCAAAAGGAAGCATGGACAACCTTTAGCACATAGGAGAATACTAAGCATGCAATGCAGGCACTTAATTTTACTGCCAAATTCTGATAATATAAATTGTGGCCTGTAAGTTATGAAAGGACTAAGAGTAATAAAAGTCTGTAAAAAAGCCAAGTGATACCTGCTGATGGAATAACTGCTTGGAGGGAAAGTATAACATCTAAATTCAAGGAATAAGTCATGTTCTCCACATCAGAGGGGCCTGAAGTGGTACAGGGATTTGGAAATCATTCCTCAGGATTTTTCTACTCGAATGAAACACGAAAATGAGGATTTAAACAACGACTGGAGCTCTCCTGGTGGCACAAACAAACTCCCAGAGCTCCTGTGCATGATGGACAATGCTGGCAGTGCTCAGGGGCAGGGGATGGAACAAAACCCTCCCTAACAGCAAGGAGAGGCATTTCCAGATGAGATTTTACAGCTTGGGAAGCTCATTCCCTGCTGGAAGCTCATCAGCACCATCAGTTGGGGAGGGTTTAAAGTGCAAGACACATTTGTTGGGGCAGAGTTGAGGCAATGCCCTGAGCAGTGAGTCCCTGTGCAAGTGCTGAGTAACCCCAGCGTGGCTGAGAGCAGCACACAGATGCTGCTGAAACCCTGCAGAAAGTTGGTGCTTTGAGCCATGAGGAACACTTGAGACACGCTGGCAACAAGAGCTACCTTCAGAAAGCCTGAGATTATCTAAGAAAAGCCTTTGGGTTTTCTTTAGGCAACAGCTTTGGCAGCTCCAAAATTAACTTTTATGCTGTTGTAATTTTTCCTGTGCCAACTCAAGATTTCTCATAGCAACAAAGGAGAACTGTGAATTAGGAACTCTGGATGGCCAAAGGTGCTTTTTTCTGAAGCTGTGCAAGATTGTTTTAATAAAACCAGGAGTGTTTAGCACTGAAAAATGCAGCACTCTGGAGAATTTAGGTCTACACACAAACATACAGAAGATACTTGAACCCAAATGCTGCAACATCTCTTTGAAAACAGAGGTAAATCTAAAATATGAAGTTTTACATTCCAGAAAGCCTACTCCAGCCCATGACCAAACCATCCCAGGATTTCTGCATCCCAGATTGTCCCACTCAGCTTTAGGCTGAGGCCTTACAAACACTCAGCTTTAGGCTGAGGCCTTACAAACAATCTGTGGTTTCTTCTGTGCTGATTCCTCTCTGATTTATGTAGGTCACCCAAGCTGCCCCTGCACACCTTTATTAAAATGCCTGGCCACAGCTAGAGTGTTAAACACAGTGTCTGAAGCTGTCCTGGGAATGCCAACCAGCCAGAGTCATGCTGCCCTCATGGTTCAGCTCATGCAATGAACTTTTTTCCCCTCTCCCCAAGCACATTTTGAACCCAAGCTGATGTTTGGGAGGTGTTTTATTCACAGTGTGTGCTCTAAATCTCCCCCAAAGTTCAAAAAAAATTCCAGGGAGATGTATTTAAAGTGGTTAAAAACAACATAACCCACAAAAAAAGCCCAATCTTCCTTTAATAATGATGTAGAAAGTTAACATGAGCAGTAGAATGCTGCTGAGTGCTCAGCACACACAGAGTGACATTTTTGAGGCACAAACAGGTACCTCAAGAACAAAACACCATGTTTAAAAAAAGAACAGATAATCATCTTCAGAACAGACAATCAACTTCTTACAGTGTTTTTCTATTATAATACTTTTAAAGCACATTTTGAAGAAAATGTTGTTACAGAGAGGAAATGCATTTGTTGAGGAACTCTGCCACATTAAAAAAATGGCTGCAGGACAAAGTTCTAACACAATTTTTTGTGCTACAACAATCAGTTTCTTGTGATCTTCAACAAAAATGAAGTGAATCTTGTTTCTGGAAATACAGAGTTATCTCCAAGGGCACAGTAACACCCCCTGAAGTGGACATTTCCATACGGTGCCATTTTGTAGCAGCATAAACATCCCAAGGAAGAAAGAAAAATTGGTACAAAACTCCTTTAACAGACAAAGACCACAAATCTTCTAGGCTGTCTTACAGCCAAAAGGCTCTTTTGCCATGAAAGCATTCCCATGTGCACACAGTGAAAATCAGGATGCCCAGGCACAAAAAGTGTTAGTCAGGTGCTCTGACCACAAGGATGGAGCTTCTTCCTTTTTCCTTGGTTTTGTTCTTTTCATAAAATTTTAAAAAATAAAAAAAAATTCTTCTTCCTGAAGGACTTTAATGACAAGTTTTGTGTGTTTTAATATATCCACTCTGGGACAAGGTGTTGTTTAAAAGAACAGCAAGAAGGGATCTCATGTGGCACATCCCTCTGGCCTAAGGAAGAAGTTGGCATCACTCTTCTACATTGCAATGTTTGTACAGCAAAATGGTGCAAACAACAACAAAACTTTGCAGTAATTAGCTTTTAAATATACAGCTTTGGTGTGCAATGGCAAAGGATGGGATCCCACTCAGGGAGACAGAAATGCCCCGTGTTGACTTTATTGGACAACGCTCAACTGCAGCGTCAACACAAGCTGGCTTTGGGGAGAAAAAACCCAAACCAGCTCAGGCTGGGTTCTTCCACAAGAAAAGCAAACCCTTTTCAGTAAGGGCTGTTCTTCTAGAAGGTTCTTACGTGGCAGCTTGAGGGCGAACCACCACTCCTCCAGTGCAGCGGCTGGGGCGGCGCGGGGACTCTGTGGCCATCGTTCCGGGCACACACCTGCAACAAACACAGCACTTTTACTGACATTGCCACAGCACTGCTTACTGCACAGCTTCTTGCTGTATTCCTCAAGGTGCTGGAAGAGAAATTTCACTTACACAGACCTGCAGGCCTCTTTACAGAACTTTTTTCAATGAGAAAAAGAAAATTGCGCACCAAGCGGGCAACTCCTTCGATCACTCCAGCTCCTGGAATGTTTGTGAAAACAAAAAAACAAACCCCACAGACCTGCATGGTAAAGGGGAAAATTATCTCAAACTGTACTAGATGATCTTTAAGGAGCCCTCCAACCCAAACCACTCTATGATTCCATGATTAGAGATAGTGGTACAGGTACACAGCTGTCATCACCATTACACAAACCCACTATTTCCTAATGGGCTGCTGTCTCAGAAAACAATTATATAAAAATAATGTGCAATCACAATTGCAGCGTGCTGTACTCTTGAAAATATGGGTTACATTGCAGCTCACACATTCTGCTGCTTTATGTCAGCTTTTTGTGCCATCCTCAAGCTTTCCTTCACACTTCTGTTCTCCAGGGGAAAATTCTCCGTGACATTCCTAAAGGCAGAAAGCACTTGAGGAGCACCCCAGATCCCAGCCAGCTCTTCAGGGAACGCCCTCAGCTGCTCTGTGGTGTCCCCCCACCCCAAACCTGTTCATAAAGTACAAAGAAAAAGCCAAATCCCCAAGCTGGTGTCAGTTATCAGCATCATTCCACGTCAGGCCAGACTCTGAAAGGGCCAGCCCATTAAGGGAGGCAGGATAACCACTCAGGAATCAGTAACAAAACAGTAATTAATAACAAAACATTCAGCAACACAACAGCAGCCTGACACACGCACCGAGGAACCTTGAAAGGGGAAATGTCACCATGAAAGGATGAAATCACCCCACGGACACCCGCCCTTGCCGTGCCCCGAGTGCCAACACCTTGTGCCACCCCAGCCCGAGGGGAAGCGAGCACCGGGACGGATTTCAGCTCCGGATCTGGGCCTCGGCACGGCCGCGCCTCAGCTCGGGGCACCCGCGGGGCCGCCACGGGACCGCCCGAGCCTCCGGAGCCCCGGCAGCGGCCGGGCCGGCCTGGGCACCCTCCGCCGCCGCTATTGAGCAACTCCACACCAAACACCGCGACCTGCCCGGCCTCTCTCCCGCCGCCGCCCGGTGAGCGGGGCCGCGGCCTCCCGGAGCGCGCCCACCCCGCCGGCCGCCTCTCGCTNGGGATCGTGAGGGATCGTGAGGGGCAGTGAGGGACCGTGAGGATCAGTGAGGGATTGTGAGGGGCCGTGAGGGACCATGAGGGATCGTGAGGGGCAGTGAGGGATCGTGAGGGGCAGTGAGGGGCCGTGAGGGATCGTGAGGGGCAGTGAGGGATCGTGAGGGGCAGTGAGGGCGGGACCCGCTCGGGGCAGCCGGGGGAAGGTGCGGAACCAGCAGAACGCCGCAGGCAGACAGTCCTAGCAAGGGGGAAAGGCCACGGGGCCGAGGCGTCCCCCAGCTGGAGCGTCTCCAGGCTGCAGAGCTCAGGGACAGCGCAGGTTCTTGAGGGGCAGGAGCTGCTGCCCCTCAGAGCTCGGGTGCTGTGGCAGCGCTGGAGACACGGCTGAGGAGCGGCCTCAAAAGCCCCGAAGGGGCTGCAAGAGCCATGGAGAGAGACTTTGGACGAGGGCCCGAAGTGACTGGACACAGGGTATGGCTACTGCCAGAGGGTAGATTTTGATTATAGAAAGAAATCGTTCCCTGTGAGGGAATTGAGGCCCTGGCACAGGGTGCCCAGAGCAGCTGTGGCTGCCCCAGCCCTGAAGTGTCCAAGGCCAGGTTGGACGGGGCTTGGAGCAGCCTGGACAGTGGGAGGTGTCCCTGCCCGTGGGTGATGCTTCAGTTCTCCAGCCCAGCCCAGTGTGTGATTTATGTTCACAGGTGTCCAGCACTGCCCAGATGCCTCAGGGTGACACACGGGGCCCTGGTTCAGGTTTCCAGACAGTGGCACCAGGTCAGGAGGGGGTGACCTGCTCTGGGAATGCACCTGACTCCTGTGACAACACCATCATCCACATACCAGAAGAATGAAACCGTGACTGAAAACATTCACAAAGTGCCTATGAGCAGGTTTGCACAGATCACAGCTTTATTTCGCAAGAAAAAAGTTGGAACTCGGGTTTGATCTTACCAAAGGAGCCTCTGTGAACTTATCAGGTGTAAATTCCCCTGTCTCAGCTTTGAATATTCATTTCAGAGAAGTCAAATTATAGAAGAGGTGGGCAAAGTATACCCAGGAGTAAACTGCAGCCAGTTTCTGTCAGCAGGGAACTTTGTGTCCACTGCAGTTAATCCTGACCATCATCCAGCAGCTTCCCCAGGAAAAACTGTAGGGTTGGATTAATTCATTAAGAGTAAAAAAGAAAAATCAAGCGGTGGAGAAGCCCAAGTTTATAACTGCTTGAGGAAACTTCAACGAGGCTCACATTTCTGAGTGCTGCAGAATTCTATAGAAACTTAAATTTTGCTTCCGTGTAGAGCAAAAACCCTGGGAAATTCACTGTAAATCTTTTTTCTTTTGCATATTTCCCTTATAAGTAGTAACACAGTCATCTAACCGAGGTGTTACAGTCACTCTTTGGAAGGTTCAATGCTAACTAATTGAAAACAGGTAATTATTGTTGTTGCAAAGGTTGTTGCCAGGCAGTTGCCACACGCACTCGTGGCCTCTGCAGCCTTTCCTCCCCATCTGGGGCAGAATTTCAACATCACAGCAAAACTTTATGAACTGAAGTTACTCCCCACATCCACAGAAATAAATCCTTGCAGGATCCAATTTGGACAGGCTGTTTCTTTCATCTCCTAAGGCAGCGCTGCGTTCCCAGCATGGATGAAAGGGAATATTTTCAGGAATAAAATCCCCTGGGATTTCTGTAACCATGGTAACACATATAGATAGCAGGCCTGGTTCCAACCTGGGTTTTATTGTTCCAGCAGTAAAGAACTGGGTTCTACAAACAACCATCCTGAAATAAAGAACTGCCCTCTTGCTTTCCCATCAAAATAAAATTTTTAAAATTTAATATATTGCTACAGTTAAACATTCAGGATAAAGGGCCAAGATCAGTTCTGTCATAAATCTAACTGAGATCTCTTGTTTCCTAAGCCACAGTGAGAAAGGGGAGAGTATTCAGACATTTAATGAATACCAGATAAATATGAATATTTTTTGTAATAATAAATTCATATTTCACTGCTGAATAAATACCAGAATTTAAACTTGAAATAAAAATTAAAAAATAAAAAGCATCCCCATCAAATTTTCATGTGTTTTATTGAGGTGAACATACACATGGTCCACATAGTCAATGAAAATAGTCATAAAATAATTTAAGAACTTGTGTTGAAAGGTATTAGCAGCACCATCGGTATTGGAATAGCAGAAAACACATCTCAGGAGGGCAGTGATGCCTGGATAAAATGCCACCATTTGGAACAGGGGATGGGAATGGCTTTGTTGGATGCTCTGGGGAGTTGGAGTTTTTAAAACACACTTTTTTTGCTAAATACTTTTGACGATTATTGTTACAAAAAATACAACTAAATAAGATACTGCATAGTATTTTAATTAACATAAAATCGACATTGAGGTGTGTAAAGCAAGACTCAAATCTCTGCTTCCACATACATTTCATTTCTGAGTAGAGAAATCTAAAATTTAAAACCAAAATATAGACCTAGTGTATTCTCTAAAAGACACACTTTAGGTGGAACGTATCAGACTACGAAAATACATATCTTCCATTCTGTTTAATAATTTACTTTAGTTAAAAAGTTGTGAAATTCTCCTCACAAGAAGCGTATACAAATTGATGACTTTAGTAAATTAACAAAAAGGATTATTTTACTTTTTGTTTTGTTTTTGTTTTTTTTAAAACAAGGCTTAGCCCCGCAGTAACAATTATACAAGGAAGAAAAGAGACTACATTTATATGAAGGAATACAAATTTACACACATTTTACAGTGACTTATACCCTACACATCTACAAAATTCACAGTTATAATACAAGCAAGTACAAGGCTGGGATAAAGCTGTCGGATACCAAAAAAAGTTCCTACTTTAAAAAAGAAAAATCAACGGGAAGAGCTTCGAACTCGCGCGGCCGCCGGCAAAGCTCTTCAGCAGACGCACACGGCTTTCCTGGGCGGGTGGAACAGCGAGCTGCTGAGCTTCTTCTGCCCGCGGAGGCTGCGCCGCATGGCCAGCTTGGCCGGGCTCCTGCGCTGCGGGCCGGCGGCCGCGCCCTCGCCCGGGCCCCGGCCCAGCCCCCGCCGCGGCTTCTTCACCGCCGGGCCCGAGTTGGATTCCTCCAGTGTCCGCTTAAAGCTGGCCGGGGGCGTCCTCTCCGCGTCCTGCGCCTTGCTTTGGCCGTTAGGGGACACCTTGAAGCCTTTTTGGTCCGTGCCTGAGTTGGCCGAGTTGGAAGAGGAGAGGCTGACCGACAAGCCGTTGCTGTAGGATTCCTGTAGCCTCAAAGCCAGGGCTTTGCTGCACTTCTCCTCCTGGGGGGCTGAATCCTTCGGGGTTCCTCCTGAGGAAGGTAAACTGCTTTTGGCAATCTCGTTTGGCAGCTCCAGGTATTTTTCTGAGAGCATGTTGCTGTGCAGGAGGGGAGGAATGGGCTCAGCAGAGTTCAGTCGTGGCCAGGGGTCATCTTCTACGAGCTGAGGGAAAAGGAAACAAAATACCTAGGCATAAATATAACCATAGAATCACAGAATGATTTGGGAAAGGACCTTCGAGATCACTTGTTCCAAACTCTGCCGTGGGCACAGACACCTTCCACTATCCCAGCTTGCCCCAAGCCCCGTCCTGCCTGGCCTTGGACACTGCCAGGGACAGACTTTATCCCATGAGGGTGCAGACAGTGTGTGGCACTTTCAGAATTCCCCTAAACCTTATCAAAGGCAGGAGAATCCTACTCCACAGCAGACTCATCTTCTCTCCCTGTTGAGAGGTGGAAACAATTCCGACTGGGGATGTGAACTGCAGCTGCAGAACACTGAGGGATCTGCAGGCAGCTGCTGGGGAAAAGCAGAGCCTGTAACCTCTGAGATCTTCAGCAGCAGCATTCCCAACACTCAGCCAGGGCTTCCCATCAGACACTGACAGAGGCACTGCCTCTGACTGATGTGTGGGCAGCGGCCAAAGAGCAGCAAGAGGCTGCTGACCTTTGTAACGCTCAGCACTCTCAGTTACTGCATAACCAGGTTATCAGGGCTGGACAAACTCCTCCTCAGCTGCCCACACAGAGGGGCAGTGTCAGCCAGCTAAAAATATTCCTGTTTGCTGTGCAAAGTGACACTTGTTACTGCCCACTGATCCCTCACAGCACATGCAGCCACTCCCTGGGAAGCACAGGCAGCGAGGGGCCAAGAACCAGGCACTTCCTAAACTCTGACCCTCATCTCTTCTGCAGCCTCTGAGAAGGGCTTTTGCTTTTGCCTTTTGCCTCATCCTCAGTTTTACCAACAGAAAAATGGGGACAATGCTTGCTCTCACTATCCACAGGGGGATTATGAAAATTAGCGTTTATGCAGCACCCTGAAGAGAGGAATTCTGACCTTATTAAAGATTTAATTGTGAAGAAGTCCCTGGTTACTCGGTGAGTCCTTTAAAAGTAAATTTCAAGGCCACACTACACTCCCTCAGTGGAAGGCAAATGGCAGCTATTATTTTAAGAAAATCATGTGCTGGAGACTGAAATGCACACAGCTGAATCAGTCAGGGACACATCTCAGGTGAATAAACAGATGCTTCTGAAGCCACAACCCCAAAACAACTCCTGGTTTAATAAAATGCAATACAAAAGAAAAGATAATCAGGATTGTTCCCAGCTCCACACTGGTTTCGCACTCCTCTCTACTCCTCTGTGGCTGCCCATGTGTAGACAAAACCATTTAGATAACATTCCTTTACTACATTTAGCAACACAAGAGGGAAGATCTTTATGAATGGAATTTTAAAGGTTATTCTTCGTCTCAGTTGCTGCAGAACCCAGAAGGACACCAGATCACACACAGAGAGCAGCTCTGGCAACGCTACTTCAGCTGCTCAATTTAATTTCCGACATGGTGTCACATAAAACTTAGTTTTATGTTTTTTATTGTGCAAGACATTTAATGTTGTGGCTCTTTTCCCCAGCATCTCCTGCTGGTGCAAACAGCTGAGACTGAAGCAGGCTTTGGGAAGCCAGGGAAAGGCACAGGATGGACTGCTGGAGAGTGATGCAACAGAACAGGAAAAACAAACCACGAATCGCCAACTGAATTTCTCAACAATCCAATCAATCTTCCTCACTGGCCTCAGGAATACTGGAATTAATTTGGTATTAGTAATTGCTGCCAGAAGGACAAGCAATTAAGAAATACTTTTGTTTAATTAAGAAACTTGGGTTTCCATCTATTTCCAAATTAATTGTTTTGGCAGGTAGCAGCTGTCAGGCATCAAGGCCATCCCTGCTTCTCTCACAGAAACAGTGATTGAAAACTTTAGGAGCACTTACAATTTAACTTTTTTTCCTCAAGATTTTGCTAGGTTTAAAGCTCTTTCCATGGATTTTGCTCCACTAGATGAAAGGGGAGGAGACAAAGTTGAAGCTTGCCGTTTTATTAGCAGCTTGTTTCTCCCAAGGGAATGTTTAAAACTCCCTTTCTAATTTCTGCTTTCTTTTCCTTTGCCCAAAGGACAATTATCTGAAGATTCTGCAGAACATCAAAGGACAGTGACTTAAATCAGGAGCAGCTGGTAATTACTGAAACAAACAGCCACTCATAACTACACTCCAGTTCTTAGGGGGGGGAAGAAAAGCCACAAAACAACAAAACAAAAACCCTCTGAAGAGCTCTGCTTTATGTTAACAACTCAAACTTGCAGCCTCCAGAAAGACCTTATGTTATGATGTCTCTGCTTCAACAAAGAACATCAAATCAACCAAAGGAAGATAATGAGATCTCCCAGTACAGAAAGAAAATGTTCTTTACAGCAACATGTGTTGGAACAAATTTAACCTTCAAAAAAATAAAATAAAAGCCCAACACCCCCATAACCAAACAAACCCAAATTAAAGCACGCCCTGTCAGGAACAGGTTCACAACCTGCAATCCCTGGGCTGGGCAAGCACCTGGCAAGGCAGGAAGAGAAACTGCAGCCCAGCCTTGATTTCTAAGGGGTGTGTTGGATGGTTTTTTATACCTCTGATCCCCACTCCTCTCTGTCTCAAAAGGCTGCCTTGAATCTTGGGGAGGAGTTCAGAAAACTTACTTTAAGAGACAATGCACTTCAAGGTTTGTAAAGTAACAGTACTAGTTTTTCCACATTAGGGAGGGAGCACAGATCAGCAGCTACCAATAAACAACCAGCAGCAATTCTGAGAATTCATACACTGGAACACCAAAAGCAGAGTGTTAAAGTTCTTTAATAAACATTGTTAAAAATTGTTCCAGTCCTCCAAACCTTTGCATGTATTGAGGATGTAACTGCAGCTCCCACAGAATATCCAGAGCTGGAAGAGACCCACAAGGGTCATGGAGTGGCAACACCATGTTTTAACCAATCTGTCATAGATTATCTAGACATATACAGTAAAAATTCAAAATTAAAACCAGCAACATTAAATAATGATGCATATTGACAGCCCAGGACCTTCTGTGAGTATTGCTGAATCTCTGGCAACGCCCTGATCTCCCCGGGGAGCTGGGGGAGGCAGAAGGGGGCACAGAGAGCCCTTACCTTGAGGGGGGGCGTGCAGCAGCGGGAGGGGGGCAGGCTGCTGGCATCGGGGCTGCTGTAGCTCGGCCCCTCGGCCAGGTTGAGCACCAGCTCCTCGTCGCCGTCCCAGCGGCCGCGCTCGCGCAGGGGCGCGATGCAGATGACGATGGCGCTCGTGTTGTCCGCCCGCAGCATCCGCTGCCTCCAGCGGCCCAGAGCCCGCCCCACCAGCATCCGGGCACAGGACTGCCGTGCCTCGCCCTGGGGACACAGGGGACACACAGGGACACTGTCACACAGAGCCATCCGGGCACAGGACTGCCGTGCCTCGCCCTGGGGCCACAGGGGACACTGTCACACAGAGCATCGCACACACACACAGAGCCACCCGGGCACAGGACTGCCACGCCTCGCCCTGGGGACACAGGGGACACACAGGGACACTGTCACACAGAGCATCACACACACACCCAGAGCCATCCGGGCACAGGACTGCCGTGCCTCGCCCTGGGGACACAGGGGACACACAGGGACACTGTCACACAGAGCCATCCGGGCACAGGACTGCCGTGCCTCGCTCTGGGGACACAGGGGACACACAGGGACACTGTCACACAGAGCATCACACACACACACAGAGCCATCCGGGCACAGGACTGCCGTGCCTCGCCCTGGGGACACAGGGGACACACAGGGACACTGTCACACAGAGCATCACACACACACACAGAGCCACCAGCATTCAGGCACAGGACTGCCACGCCTCACCCTGGGGACACAGGGGACACACAGGGACACTAGCACCCAGGCACAGGACTGCTGCGCCTCGGCCTGGGGACACACAGGGGACACTGTCACTTTGCCACCACACAGAGCCACCATTACACAGAGCCACTGCCAAAGCACCTCATGCCACTCCCACAAACCATGCCCCCCAGCAGCTCCAGAAATGCTCATTAAAACACATCTTCCTTCTCAAATCCACCCTTAAATCAGTTTGTGGTATGTTCCACATACATACAGTGCTTTAAACAGCATAAATAGCTTGCAACACAGCAATAGCTTGTAAGAGGTTGGAACACAACCTACAGGCTTTCCAAAGTCCCTCATGGGGTTTGCAGAGTGTTTACTCTCTGATGCTCCAATATAAATTCTCAACTGTTTTGTAAAATAAATCAGAGTAATTTAATTCAGTCTAAACAGTCTGCATTATAACATGCACCTTAATGTGAAATAAATTTAATGTTCAGACAGCATTTTGTGTAACTTCCTTAGAGAAGAAACTCATTATCTCCTTTATTACTCACAGACAACACCCTGCTAGTCAAATTTCCCAAAAACATAAAGCAAATAATTTAAACTATGTTAACACCCATGGCATTTAATATCAGCCACATTGTAACAACTCTTATGTTGTGGCAAAACCATCAATCTGCCTGAACCCCACCAACTCCGTGGGGTGCTTTCCACCCCTACCAGGCTGAACCATTTTCATTTTTAGGATAAAATTTCCACACTGCCTTCTGGCCACTGCTCTCACCATGAAATACTTCTTCTCCTCGTGATCCTGGCACATGGAGATGGCATCCTGAGGTGGGATCATGTTCCAGAGCCCGTCACTGCCAAGGATGATGTACTTGTGCTTCTGGGGGTCAATCGTGTGCACGCTGGTGTCGGGCTCAGGGGACACAACAAATTCCCCACTGTAGAAGTCGTAGCTCCAGAGATCACCTGGCAAAGCAGAAAATGGGTTGGAATTGTTACATAACAGATGAGAAATCTCACTCTTGGAAAATAGAGAAAAATGTTCCTTCCCAGGAAATCCATCACCATCAGCCTTGAGTCACCAGCAGGAACACAAAGAAATTCCAGCCCAGTCACTGCTCAGCTGCTGCCACCTTCTAATTCTCTTTAAACTAAACCAAGCTGTAATCAGAGGTCTTCTGCTCTCTTAATACAAGTATTTGTGGAAAAAGGAGAAATGAAACAGATTAATACCTAGAAAATGGTGAAACCTTATAACCACTCTCCAAACTAAAACCTATCTGAATGTATTGAGCTCCCCTTAAACAGAAGTAAAACCTGGCTTTGTTGATCCCACACCAAACATGCACATATTTGTGTGTGCAGGTGCCACAGGGAAGGGACAAAGCAAAAAGCAAAGGAGAGACTGAAGCCTTTTCCCTGTTCAATTCCCTTTGCCATTCCTTTTCCTCCCACAGCTCCAGCATCCCTTGCACAGCCACACGGGGCTCTCTGCAGCTGAAATCTGCCAAGCCTGGGAGCTGGACAGGAGCCACAGGAGCCCGGGCACTGCCCAGGCTCCAGCAGGAAGGCAGCAAAGAAGAGCTCAAGCCTCTCCCCAGGATGGCCTCGTGCAGGGAACATTTCTATTTTTAAATCTCTCTCTCACTGTGTGAATGAGTTTGGGGTCACCTCACCAGAAACAAAGCTGAGCAACGCATCAAATCATCCCCTGGTTCAAGAGCTCCCTCCAAACCATCCTCAAATAAATACCACTCCAGCAAAAAAAATGCAACTTCGTATCAATTTATTTCAATTATATTTGTCAAGTACACTTGAAAAATTAAAAACCTTCTTCTATGGCTAGGCCTTCAAATCAAGAATAGTAATAATTTGCCCTAACACCTCTTTTTAAAATTTATTTCCATGTTCACAAACAGCTTCCTGTAGTGATAAGTAGCAAAAAGTAACATTATTATTACTTGCAAGCACTGGCTACATTTTTCTGTGCAGAACACACAGCTTTAAAAGCAGAAATTAATTGAACTGCCAGAGCTGAGCAGCAAACAGAAGCTCAACAACTCAAAGAGTAAGGTTTTGTCATCTGTTGGACAAAGCCTGGAGCTTCTTCCACATCCATCAGCACCCTTTTAAAGACAATAAATAAGCTTTTTGTCTTCCTCCTTGCCTCCATTAGCTTTGCCTTAAGCTATCAACCGGTTGAAAAGACTTTTCCAGAACCAGGAAAGGGAATACTTCATCTCAATTACCCCACTCCACCGCAGCCCATCCTCATTAAAGCCCCGATTCTCCCCGGCCGCAGCAGCCCCACAAGCACATGCTGCTAATGAGTGCTAATTAAAAGCCAAGCCTGCTCCTACAGAGGTGCACTCGGCTGCCACAGGCTGCCACCAAAGCCAGCTGGCAGTGAGATCAAAATAAATACTGTAACAGGAGAGCTGAGCAATTATTGCATGTGAATTGCCATGGCAAGTCCTCCTGCACTCCCAGCTCCTCACATGGCTCTGTCACGGTCACAGCAGGTAAAGGTAACAACAGCAGCATCAATTTCCAGTATATACAATATTTTCACCCATCCATTTGCCAGTTTGCTCATACTCATGCAGAAGAAATGACAAAATGTTATTAGCTGGTTCGGTTTTTTAATTAAAACCACGGTGCTGGGGGATAAAAATAACCTGATGTTCATTAATTTGGGTTCTTCAGCACACATGTCATCCTGTCCATCTGCTCCCTTCCCGAGGAAACAGCCAAGCCATCACCACACTGATTCCAGGGATCTGCTCCAAGAGAAGGAGGCTCCTCACAGGGATAACTGGGAATGTCACTGTGGCCACCAGGCCAGCTCCAAGGATTACAAACTCCTGAAGGGCACAGAGAGACTCCCACAGACCCTTCAACCCTGAGCCCTCCGAGGCCAACCCATCTCACGGGGAGGGGGACATTTATAGTTAAATTTTGTATTTTTCCCTGAAGGGCAGAGCTCCCCAGCCTAAGGCAAACCTTTCTGGAGCTGCTGCCCAGCTGTGCCCCCACATCCCTGCCCAGCTGTGCCCCCCACATCCCTGCCCAGCTGTGCCCCCCACATCCCTGCCCAGCTGTGCCCCCCACATCCCTGCCCAGCTGTGCCCCCCACATCCCTGCCCAGCTGTGCCCCCCACATCCCTGCCCAGCTGTGCCCCCCACATCCCTGCCCAGCTGTGCCCCCCACCTCCCTGCCCAGCTGGAGAGTTTAACACCCCAGCAATACAAGCCTGCAGAGGTATTTTCTGTGGCAGCCTCTGTACAAGTCTGGGAAGGGAAAAGGGAGAGGAGAGCAGCCAGAGAGCAGAGAACACGTTTCCCTGAGCATTCCAAAGTGCTCTGAAGTCTTTAATTGTGTTCCAAAGCAAGCAGACAGAGCAGTGACCCTCTGGCAGCCTGGGAGGCTGGGATGTGCCAGAGGCTGCAATGCCAAGCTCTCAGGCTTCCACTTGAGAGCCAGACTATTTTTGTTCTGAATTAAAACCCAAACATTTACAAAACTCTTGACAATCTTGTTCTTTAAAAACTTACACACTGGGAGTATTTCTTTCAGTGTGAGGTTTGCATATTTCTTTTCCAAACAACAAAGAAAAAAAGTTACTAATGTAGTTCCTTCCATATCTTCCAGAAAAACCTGTTTCTTAGTCCTGACTCAAACCACAATAATATACAGAGATCTACACTGCATCTCACAAAATGAAATAGATGTTTGAAATCAGATACTAAAGGAGCAGGAAACTAATTTAGCTGCCTGTAAGAATATATGAAACTAGGCAGTTTCTTTTACTATTACCTTATAAAATCCAACAACAAAGCTACTTCTAAGTCAAGTGCTGCCAGGGAAGTAATGGCAGTTACAAACAAAAACACCCACCATGCAAGTGGGCTGGATTGGATTAAACCCAAAGCCTTCTTAGAGCAAAAGCATGTCCAGAAATTACATAAATCAAGTCTTTCATTTCAGTTTCTGGAGATGCTGTTTTGCATATAAAAAGGGCTTTTGATTTTAATAGAGGAAAGAAAACTTTACTTTCATAACTCAGTCCAAAATAAAACCTCAGTTTGATTAATCCCAGAGCTTTTTAAATCAAAGTTTTTCTCCACCAAGGAGCCACAGGTGCCCTCACATGATGTGTGTTACACACAGATCCCCAGAGCAAAGCACATACTGCATTTGGCACTGCACATTTATTATTTTGTCTCAGGGCTGAGGAAAATTGTACAAGCTACAGAAAGATATCCTGAGGACAAGAAAAGAATCCCAAACACACCCCAAGTTTGTCTGGTTTTATAGAGATAAAACAAAAAAGCAATTATCAATAGAAGCTGGAAATTGCTGAAAATACAACTTATACAATTCCATCTGATTCAGGTTCATGGCCTACAGTGGAGCTGGAAGTAAAAACTGAGTGGCAGCTGTGCCCACTCAGTTTGGTAATTTAATTTTAAAAACAGTTAAATGCATGTAAACAATCCTAAAATCTTACACAGCAATTTCCTCAGATCATTTGAGGCCAGCCATAGCCTCTTCTCCAGGATTTCATGGTATGTGCATTCAGAGAGCTTCACAAAACAGCTCTGGCATCCAGTCAGTTCTGGAAAACAGCTTCCCTATCCCTGTCAAAGATTCCTGCAGCAGCTCCACGGGCATTCCCTGCTCTGGTACAGCTCTAGAGGGCAGCAGGAAATTCCTGTAAGGTGGAGGCTGCTCCACCTGAAATAGGGGTGAGTCTATTCTATTCCTACATAAAAAAACCAGGGAAAGCAGAGTTCATGTTCCCACAGGAGGGAGTGGTTGAACCAACGGGCTCCTGGCTCAGGTTTCATCATTCATTCATTTAAACACCTCCCAAACAGCTCCAGCAGTGCCAGGCAATCCCTCACCACGGATTCTTGAGTATCTATTACCATGCAAATCAGTATAAAAAAAAAAGATGTTCTCATTGCTCAGAAAAGGTCAGCAGAAGTAGCTGAGAAAACACAGAACTACAGCTTAAAATGGTTTATTAGAAGACACAGAAACCTGCTGTGTGCATTAAAGCATCTCACAGATGCTCTACAGGGACAGCACAAAGCCCAAATATTTCTGACTTGTTATGGGGCTATAAATAAATCAAGCATTATTTAAATACTTAAATACAGCCACTGTGCATACCACAAATGCTTATTTTAGGGCAGAAGGGCACTTCTGACAATCAGAATGGGGAAGGGTATGTCAACAGAATTCATCTGGCCACAAAAATTTCTTCTGCACCAGGATTTTCTGCTGCCTGAGTGCAACCTTTCCACAGTGCTTTATTCCTGTTATTTCCAAAACCTTTCCTCAACTCCTTAAGAGTGACTAGACTTAAAGACTGGGGGATGAGACTACATCAAAATATTTTAAAATGTTGTCAGAGAGACACTTAAAACACCATCTATGATCTAAATTTTAGGGGTTTTAATGAGATAATCTCCCCCATTCTAAATATAATAAATTCCCAACTCTGAGCTTCTCTGTTGAGAGATTCTTGGTGTCCTGCTACAAATTTTTATCCAGCTTGGGACCAGGCAGGAGGGGAGGCTGGTCCCAGCATGGGGTTTGAGCTTTCAAATCCCAGAATTGATAAGAGATAGGTGCTCCCAGTTTTTGGACCTGAAAACTCTCCAGTAAATCCTCTCTTCATGCACTTGCTGGCAAAGAATGCACTGGGGGCTAACAAATGCATGGCTCCTTGAATTCCCATCTGCACACAAACCCCAGCCAAACCCTTTTGTTCAGCTTGCTGGGAGCAATCAGATCAAAAGCCCGCAAGCTCTTTAGACAGGCAACAAACCATCACAGGAACAAAAGATGCATCAAAATTAAGTGTTCACATTTTGCAGTCCAGGAGGAACACCTCCCCTGTCCTGCAGGAGGGAACAACAGGGGTGTGCTGCTCAGGGGATGAAGGTTTTTTATGCTACACATCTATTAGCTCCAAAGGATTCACTCAAACTCTCAGGTCAGGTCTCCTAACCACAAAACAAACTCTATCCTACCTGAAATATGACACAAAGACTTTCAAATCCTGAGAAAAAGTCCTTAAAATGAAAATTTTTAAATTTCAGGCACCTGTGATTCCTTGCTTGACACACAGCTGACTCTTCCATGTTCATTGTCACTGCAAAATTCTCCTTAACTCTGGACAAATCCCTGTGGCACAGCTATTCCTGCCTGTGAAACCAGACACAGCAAGGCTCTGGAATGAGCCAGACCCTGGTCCCAGAACAGCCTGTCCCCAGGGGCACTGCCAGCTGACCCAGCAGAGGTGACAGCACTGCCATGGGCCTGCCAAGCTGCCAGCCAGGAATTCCAGCACAGCTCTTACAGGAAAAACCACAATCCCATCAAACCAAACCTATTCTGGGGTATTCCTGCATAGAAGATTCCTCACTGCACAAAGGGAAAGAACATGAACAGCCAAGGATTGGCATTCTGCAACGGAACTTAAGGAGAAAAATGACCAGAAACACTAACACTCATGGGTAAGAGATACCCAATAATTCAGTTAAAAAGTACTTCCCAAAAAAAAAATCATCACAGGATACTGCAGGACAATTTCTAGTCCTGCAATATCCCTTCCTGTCCTTGGAATGAGGTGCTCCTCAAAGACAGTTCCTCTCATTTCTACTGCTCCCATAAAGGCAAGTTAAAGTTAAATAGATTTGACTTTCATCTCATTCTATGCCAAGTCTTAAAAAAAAAAAAATTCTCCACAAAAGAAATACTGAAGCAATTCATACACCATCTAGCAAAACTTCCTTTCTGGTGCAAATGAAAATGTACAAGCCCTGTGTGTCTCCAGGAGGGAGAGCACATTTGTCTCCTTCTCACTGAGATAGTGCGACTGTAATTTTTGACTAGCTGCTGGTAAAATTCAATCCCATCCTTGTAGGGCTGACACAAAACCCTGCACTTTAGAAGTCACATTCTTCTCTCCCCAGTTACAGCATTACTCAAAAAATGCAGTATTATTGTATTAAAAACACACTTTCAAGGCCCAGACTCTGAGAAGGCAAGTGAGGAGACCCCTGTACATTCAGTGTGTGGCAAAGGCAGGGGATGAGCTGGCTGAGGGACTCACCAAGGGCTCTGGCCACGGCCAGGAAGGGGATCTGGTCGATGACGGTGCTGCGGCGCACGGGGCCGTTGTGGCTCAGCCGGGGCCTCTTCCACACCACACGGTTCACACCAGACTTATTGATCACACTGAAAGCACACACAGGGCCAGGGGTTAGCAACAGCAAAGGGGAAGTTGGTGTCAATGAGGAAAATCAGTTAAATATGCAAATGTGGAGGTAATTATGATGTCACCCTTGGGGAAGTTCCTATTCCAAAACACATGATAGCACTTTGATAGTTCCATATAAAGCCAAGGGGAAAAGTGAGACATGAAGGGCAGAAGAAAATAAAAAGTAAGGTAATGAAGATCTGGAAGAAATTCTGGCTGGTTACAAAATATGCAAGAGTGTCTTTTTAATCTGTCAGAGGCAGAGCAGAACTGGATTTGCCTCCCTCAGATGAGAACCATCAACATCAGCTCACTCAGGTGTAAATTCCACACAGTTCCTCCTTCAGTCTTCATCTCCCAAAGTTTGGCTGTACAGAGCAGCATGGCATCCTTGAAACAACAGAAGAGAAAGGAGCAGCTTCCTGAATGGATCTGCTTGATGGAAGGAACACCAACAGGAGGCAGACACAAAAGAGGAAGTGTCCTGGGCTGGTTTCTGCAGGAAGCAGGAGATAGGGAGAACAGCTCTGCATTTGCATGTGAACACCTGCTCTGAGGCACTGAGCACTGGTTTAGCTCTCCCAGATGGCATTGGAGAGTCAAAGGAGCTACAGAGCAAATACCTGGGGCAGCTGTGTCAGGCAGGGAAGAGAGAAGAACAAGTATGAACCATCAAGGAATAAGAGCTAATGAAACCAGGAACTAGCAAAGTTTGGTCCTAACCAAGTTAGGAACTGGATACTTGAAAGTTCCTTTCATCCAAGGAACAGCCATTGGTAATTAGAAACTGAGCAGCTCTGGAACAGCCTCAAGATTCCTCATGCTGAAGCCATTCAAGATGCACTTCCTGACACTTCAAAGGCCTTAACAACAAGGGCATGTTCTGCTCCATCCAGAACACGGCAAATTCACAAACACCACATCCTAAAACCTGATCTCATCCACTTGTACAACTAATGACCACACAGAGCTCACTATTGGAAAAAAAAACCTCATCCCACACTCAGACTGTTACTGGGAAAATAGCATTTTAATGGAAGACTCCCTCATGCTGTCTCATTAAGTGTTCCCAGTTTGCTCTCATGAAAGACAAGGCATTCCCAAGCACAGCTGCACAGTTCCACCTCACTCCCACCACATGCCTCACAGCCAGCCTGGGAAAAACAGGAGGAGCACCAGTAAAAATTTTTTAAAAATTAAAAATTAACCATTCCTGTTAATACTAAGTTTCAGGGAATGCTTCTTTGCACCTTCAGAGACTTCCTACCTCTGAGAAACACCCTGGAAACCTACAGCAAAACAGCCCCTGCTCAACTCCCACCTGCCAGAGACACAGATATCTGCAGGTTAACGGCCTGACAGGGTTCCCAGATGAATGATGTCAGCAGGAAAACCTTCAGTGATCCCTGCTGGAAGAGCAAACTGTGCCCATCCATCTGGTGCAGCACCAGGAGGACACAGAGCTCCCAGATCCCAGCCCTGGGATTGTCTCCAAACATTTGTGCCACCTGACAGAGCCCTGCCTGCTCCCCCTCACTCCCAGGGAACACACACCCACCCCAGCTCAGGTGTGCCAACATCTGCCAGGGAATGGCTCCTGGAAAGACTGGTGCTAAATTGTGGTGTGTGAACAGCAAAGGGAGGATTTTGTTTCAAATCCAGGATTCTTCTCATGTTCCTAAGCAGAGGCTTTGAGGAGCCCATTCAACAGCTGCCATTGTCATCTCAGGAACAATGCAGGATGCCTGAGAAATTAGAGTGCTGTGACAAAATGGATATTCCAGACCTCGTATCATTTTACCTACGTGAGAAGGCAATTTGTACAACCTGAAGGTTCCTCAGAATTTAAAGGGAAATCGGTCAAAAATTAACATCTCTGCTTGCAAGAAGTTGTTGGTGAACATTTAGAAGTGTAACTACCCCTCAGCTGTGTGATCCACAGGAAATTAAAATTCTGGATACACCATAAACCACTAGCAAAAACCACAACCATGTAAAAATGGATGCCTGTAATTTATTCCCCAGTAAGCTGTAAGAAAAATTAAGAAGACAAAAGAGAAATAGCTGAGATTCAGCTCCTTGTGTGCCCTCCCACAAGAAGCTCAAGCTTAGCTCAGTGAAAGCAGACAAACCTACCTGCCCCCAAGGCCTTCAATTCTCTCCCTTTCTTTGGGAAGCTCCGGCTTGTGGTCCTGTGTCACCTCCACAGCTCTCACAAAGTCATCCTTGGGGTCATCCTGGACCCCCAGCACCACTCCTGAGTCGCCCACGTGGGCCACGTACATCTTGGAGCCGCGGATGATCACCACGCTGGCCGTGGTCCCCGACGTGCTGGGCAAGCCTGTCATGGTCTTGGGCCACTCTGCTGCAAGGAGAAACCAGGAAAAAACAGACAAAAAGCACAGGTTTAGTTCTGGGGAACTGGGAATGTCGTGAAGGGTGTCTCAGAGGTTTGTGGGATGCTACAACAGCCAGGCCCAGCGGTGTCCCCTCGCTCCTTTAACATCCTTCCCCAGCCTCAGCCTAAACTAACACAGGATTAAAGCACCACAACAGGGTTTTAAAAACTGTCTCCTCTGGTTTGATATTCCAAGCATCACTAGAAGAACACAGGGGAATATGTGCTCCTTGGGGACTGAACAGGATCAATCAAGTGTTTCATTGAGATTTACTCTTCACTTCCCTGTCTGAAGTAGTAGAAACGTCCTAAATTCAGTTATTTTGTCTGGATATTTGATTGGCAGTCAGGATTTGTGGACATTCCTGATTCCCTTGGAAGGGAGAAAAACTGCTATTTTACTTTCATAGGCTGAACAGCAACATTTAGTACTGAATGACAACTCAAATGTTTTACTCACATTTCCCTTTGGAGGGCTGAATAATTCAGACTATCTCAGTGTACTCTCGTTAAATTCTACAGGAGATATCCCTGGAATTCAGAGTAATAACACAACTACAGCTGGTAAGGGAAATCTCTTTCCTCAACTGCCTTGCCCTCAAACCACTTCTATGAACTTGCTGTTACACTACTCTTTCCAATTACATCCATCCCAATTTCTCTTTGACGCCTTTCCTATTTTTGTGTGTACACACACAAGTTGATCTTTCCCCAAAAGTGCACAAACTGACTGAGACAACACCCCCATGGAGCCACACCATCCTCCTCCCCCCCAGCACCCACAAAGGCAGGCTCAGCTCCCAGTTATCAGTTGGTTCCAACTGCCAGCAGCAGCCTCGTGTTTCTTCTTCATTGCACCCACTCACATCTTCAGACGAGCTCCAAAGGGAGCCTCATCTCCCTGTCACATTCTATCTCCTGCTCTTCACAAGTCAGGCTCACACAGCACTACACAAAAACTCCACTGTGACACAAGCTGTTTGCAGGAAATACCCAGCTCAGGCTGCCAAAGCACTGTATCCTCTATTTCTGCCTGTGGCACAACAAACACACGGCAAATAAACACACGAGGAGAGAAAAGGAAAACAGTTATACCTTATCCTCTGTGAAAACAGATATTTTAACCTTCTAAAGCTTTAAACAAAATTTAAAAAATGAGGAACTTAAGTTCTAGTGGCACTGAATGATGTTCAAGTGCCTGAGGGAAGAAGACATGGAAGACAGCTGATGGAAAAGGAGAATTTGGAGAAGTAGAATTCACAGGCAGTATGAAGAAAAAAGTTGCATTTCCTCAGTGAGAGCCACCAAGACATCCAGCACAATTTAAGCATTTAAGTTCCAACAGTTCTAGCTTTGTGCTCTAAATACTAAAATGCACTTTCTCCCTAGGAGCAGCTTTATTTCAAGAACGCAAACATTCAATCAGCTTATTGGAAGTACTTTGTCTGGCAGTTTTAACTGTGGATATTAAATCTAACACATTCCAAAAGGAAAGCAAACAAGGGAGGGAGCCAAGTGGTAATGAGAACTTCAACCATGCACTTAACAGAAAACAAGTTGCAACTAATGAGTTTCTGTCAGTGTAACAACCCCTGAACAGCAATAAAATGTATTAGAGAGTCAAATCAGTCTTTATGGGGATGGGGAGCAGAGAGAAGGAAATCACCCACTTGTGGGAGAAAGAATGATGCAGCAACCTCAGATTTTAAGCTCAACAAAACCAGGAATTATCTGCCTGTCATCCAGAGACTGTAGTTCATGCCTTGCTCCTGTTCAGAGATAAGTATTACATCCAGCCCAGTTCTCTCTGTAGAGATTGTGTCTCACCAGGAAACAGCAAAAGTGTCAAAACTGCTGGGTTTTCTTCTGAGCTCAAGTATTAAAATCAAATCCATGGACCCAACTCCTCCACAGATCAGGAACATCAACAGCACATCTTTCTAAAGCATTTTCCCCCCTCCACTGCCCTTCACACTCAGCTTTGTAACTTTGAACTCATAAACTCCACTCATTCTGTAGCTTCCAAAATGAACTCTTACTCCAGAAGACCTTTGGCATTCAGAGAATTTTATTACTACAGAATTAACGCCAAAAATGATCACCAGTGACAAATGGGCATTTTTCTGGTTTAGTTTTTCTGGTACTGTCATGATCAGTGTGGTTTGTGTCTATCAGGGGATACCCACAGAACTTCCAACAATCAAGAGAGCAGCTGAGTACAAGCATCCCTTCCAACAGCAATGAAGACTCCACCCTCCACCCCAAAATTCCAAACCATTATCCCACACACTTCAAGATACCAACGTGGCCGGTCTCCATTTCGTGTCCACAGTGTCACCAACACACAGATAAAAAGCTGCTTTACACATGGTAGCATGGAAAATTATTGCCTGTCAGTAGAATTCACACTGGGACTCCATAACAGGATGAAGTAATAAAGTAGAGATAATGATGGGCTTGTCCCACAGAACTCGGGCTGTTAAGCACGTGCAGCAGGAATCAGGAGGAGCAAACACGCTCTGGAGTTTACTAAACAGCCCACCTCGAAGTGCCATCAAAGGTACCCAGCCAGAGCTGTGCTGTTTCTCACAACAATTTAAATTGCTTCCACAACCCCGGTGCTGTTTGCTAAACACCCATTACTGAACAGAGCTTCCTGCACTCTTCTCCTCCCTGCCTTGGTGCTCACACAGAGTTCCAGTGACAAATAACACACCAGGGCCACAACAGCCAGAAAACTGAACTCCTTATCTTCCCCCACCCCATGCCATGTCCCCAGTTCATACATTTTGCTGCTTATCACCCAGCCCTGCAGCCAGGAGGCTGCACACCCCATTGCCAAGGATGTGGCCAAGTTCTGGTGCTTCTAAAATTCACACCCTTCCCTCTGTACCCTCAAACTTACTGTTCCTTCCCCCAATATCTCCTCAAGTATCTGATAGTTGCACAACTTCTCTATTTTGCTATTCAAGAAAAAGGAAAATGAAACTGTTGTGAAACTATAATTACCCCACATCCCTCTTGAATCACTCACTGAAAGCCCAGGGTGCTCTGAGTACAATTCTTGCTTTTCAGGTTTCCCTCCCAAGCCCAGCTGTCACTGTCACTATTCTGGATCCAGTTTTACAGTGTTCCACACCTCCCTTCACACTGAGCTGAACTCTGCTCGCGCTTTTTCTCTGAAGCTTTTGAATGCCTAAATGCACAAACGATACACATGACATTCTACACATTCTATATAAACAACCACCCTCTAAGTCAGAACCTTCACCTCACGAAGGAAAAAAAGCCTTTCAGAAATTCCAACTGCAGCCTCACAAGACCTCGGGAGAAGGATGAGTCCAGGAATGATGACTGTCACTTGTCTGGGCATGCTCCTCTCCTTAACACTGACTTATTTACAGCTTCCATGCTGCTGCAGTTAAATAACTAATACATACATAAATACATAATGATGATACATATTTATATCTATCAAAACCATCCTCAGGATACTAAGTGTGTTTTCTATTTGTCAGGGACGCTGAGTATTCCCCCATGCTCGCACATGAGCGAGTTATAAACCAGACACGTTTCAATCCTTCCATCAGGACTCACAAAAACAGTCGGAAGCACCGTTAGGGAAAAAAACGCCGTTCCCAGCCCACTTCAGTTTGCTAAAATTACTTTTTTCCCCTTTTCATGACGCAAGGGAAATCTAAGGGGGAGTTCAGTGCGATTACCCAAGGCAACAAGATGAAGACCTTCCTAATGAATCGAATTTGGAAATTGACGCCTAACACCTTGAAAACAAACTGCAGCCCTACCATCGCACCATTCCCAGCTACGTAACACAGCAGCGTATCCTCGCCCTGTGTTTACATCTCTCTTCTCCCAGCGTGCCCTCCAGTTTTTCTTCTTCTCCCGAATTACTCGGGGCTCGGCGGCAGGGATGCCCTCCCGCGCTCTGCCGCGATTCCCGGCTCGGGGATGGCAGCGATGGAGGGAGGGAAGCAGGGAGGGAGGGAAGCACTCACAATAGTGCGGGAGAGGGGGAGGAAAAGGCGGCAGGGAAGCGGCGCGGGGCGGGCGGAGCGGGGGCAGCGGAGGGTCCGCGGCGGGCGCTGGCACTTACGCAGCTTTTTCCACATGGCGCGGTGGCAGGCGATGAAACCCTTGCGCAGGGCCGCGCACACCTCGGCCGGCTCCGCCGAGCAGAAGCCCTTCTGCTTCTTGATGAAGCCCCACAGGTTCTCCCGGGCGANGGGCGCGGCCGGGGCTCCGCGGCGCCCCCTGCGGCCGGCGGGTGGGAGCGCAGCGGCGGCGGAGATCCCAAAACCGCGACAGAGCCCGGGCGGGACGGGAGCCACCGGGAGCCTCCGGTCCTGCTGCTGTCCCTGCGCTGACACGCCAACAATCCCCCCTGGGCATCCCTGGCAGCGCTGTCCGAACGCTCCGGGAGCTCCGGCAGCCTCGGGGCCGTGCCCGTTCCCTGGGGAGCCCGGGCAGTGCCAGCACTCCGGGGGAATAGCCTTTCCCCGACCTCCCGCCTAAACCTCCCCGGACACAACTTCAGGCCGGTCCCTCGGGTGCTGTCGCTGCTCAAGCAGAGAGATCGAGGTCTGGCCCTGCTCTCGCCCTCACGAGGAAGGTGTAGAGAGCCATGAGTGTCCCCGGGTCCCCTCACGAAACGTGCCCCAAAAAGGCTTCACACAGAGCTCAGCCCCGCCAGTAGGATGCAGAACGGGAAGCACAGGATTCCTCCCCTGGCTCCAGGAACCCGCTGGTTGTTACTCAGCCCTTCCCTGCTCCAGGAACCCGCTGGTTGTTACTCAGCCCTCCCCTGCTCCAGGAACCCCCTGGTTGTTACTCCCTGCTCCAGGAACCCCCTGGCTGTTACTCCCTGCTCCAGGAACCCCCTGGCTGTTACTCAGCCCTTCCCTGGCTCCAGGAACCCCCTGGCTGTTACCCCCTGCTCCAGGAACCCCCTGGCTGTTACTC
>VYZP01046027.1:180396-193619 GCA_013400635.1 Hypocryptadius cinnamomeus | reverse complement strand
AGACCTGGCTCGAGGAAGAAAATATAATAAACAACTTAGGGTGGTGCCCTACGTGATGTATAGAAGTCTTTGGCCAAGTGAAAGTGTAATGAGTGAAACAGAGTAGTAGGCAAGACAGTTACTGTAACTTTTTCTGATTTAGTGCAGACTTAAATCATGCCATAAATATTTGCTTTTCTCATTAACAGCTGAGTATAATATAGTTGTAAATATTAATTCTCCCAAGTAAAATTGAAGCTGGTATGTTTTTGTCTGAGTGATGGTATGCATTTGTTCTGAGTGAATGTGTCTGCAGCCACTCTGTAGTAACTTGCAGGGTTTGTTCCTATGTGGGTGCATAGGATACAGCGCTTTTTCCAGACTCCCACATCTTGTTAACTGCAGAAGTGTTCTGACTTATCTGGGTCTCCTATGCTAAGACCACCACCCAATGATAATGCTTGAGACATCCTTTCTGCATTAAATTTTTCTTCTTGGTGGAGGGGCTCCTTTGGGTATGCAAAGCTATTTTTCATTTGCAGTTCTTTTCAGTTGCACCTCTTATGTACAAATTCTTACAGAAAAGTATCTTTTATTCCCATGACACAGTCATGGAAGGAGCGCTCTGTTTACATTTCCTTCCAGTTGAGAGTACTTTGAAATAGACGTCTTTGGAGTTTGTACCGTGTGTGTCCATTATTGACTTTGGATTCCGGCTTGGTTGGGTATTGATAATACCGTGGCTGAGCTGCTCTTTCTGATTCCTTGGGAGAGCTGTGTGAACTGTTGGTTGTATCCCTAGAGTATTTATCCACTAGTCCTTCCAACCTCATTGGTGATGTCTTTGCTACCATGGCCCTATTGAAGCAATAGCATAGTGGGAGAAAAGGGAGGGGGGAAACAGCTCTGCAGCAACACTTATTCAGCTTCAGCTCTTGGAGGTATTGGCCTTATTCCTGTCTTTCTCCTAAGTGCTTTGATCCTGGTGTGGTGAATGTAGGGTTAGGTTTATCCCGCTTGCAGCTGAACAGTTGCACAGAATTCATCATGGAAACCCATAATGAGCTTTCAGTCACTGTGCTAAAACTTCACAGAGACAATACCAGCTACCTTGAATGAGATATAAAAACCCTACATTAGAATAAAGCACCCACATGGAAGATCAAGAAATCAGGCTACTGATTTCAAGGAGCTCTGCTCCTGAAATATCTCCATTTTCCTTTAGGTTCACCTTCAGAGCCTAAATCTATATGAGATGAAGAAACTCTGCCCACAGAGTATGTGATGCTTTTGAGATCCTTTTCAAGATGTGTTGTGGATGACTTCTGTAGCCCACGTTCTATAAAGAGCATCAGAGACTAATGTGCCTTTGCTGCTTGTATTGTCTTAAACTCATACCAAAAGATTACCAAGCTAATGACACTGTCTGTTCAATAATAGTGTGTTTCAAGTAATTGCAGTTTGTTACAAACCAGGACTCCTACCTCTTGGAGTCTTTCCCTTCAACTCTGTAGACCTAAATATAGTCAAAAAGTCATGGCTGCACTGTCAGGTTACCTTAGAGGATGTGGAACATCTTTCTAGCTTTTTGGTTTGGTTTTGTTTTGGGGTTTTTTTTTTTGGTTGGTTGTTGGTTTTTGGTGGTTTTTTTTGGTTTTTTGTTTGTTTGTTTGTTTGTTTTTGTTTGTTTGTTTGTTTTTGTTTTGGTTTGTTGGTTTTTGGTGGTTTTTTTGGTTGGTTTTGGTTTTTTGCCGAGATACCTGACCTGTGAATGGAGTGCAAAAGAGTATGTTGTCTTTAAACCCTGAGCTACAAAGAGTAGCTGTGTAGGGATTCTCCAAGTATGCATGATGGCCTGCTCTTTCAGCTTCCTTGTTTAATTAGATGATAGCTATTTCTTTGCTAAATGCCATGCCTGTTTGGAATGCCTGCAAGACAAATCTTTAGTCACCAGAAAAACTCCTGCAGCTGTGTGTTAAGAGTTCAATTTGCAAGTAAAACTTGTCAGGCCATCTTGTGTCATATATTGACCTGCTCTTCAGGAATGATGAGTAGCATGATCAGAAAAGTGATCAGCATCAGAAGGCTCTTGATTTCTGGCTGTGGCCTCTGTAGGTTCCAGAATCCTTAGTCTGCCTGTTTACAGGGTTGAATAAACCACCACCACCAGGCTGTGTCCTGAAGATCAGGTTCAATGATTCTGATGTCTGTAGGAATTCCTAACCTTGATCTCTTCAGCTCATGACACAGCAGCAGGTGTGTGCCGCTCTCCTTCTAGTGACAGCTTGACTCCTAGGCTGTCTCCTGATTTCTTGGAGTTGAGATAGTCTAGCTTCTAACAAATACTTGATTTCATATTCCAAAGATTACTTTTCTCCTCATCTGTAAGCTATTTCACTTTCATGGATTTCCTGGCAAGCCATTCAGAATCTGTGTATCTGCTGCAGAAGCTGTTGAGCTGTAAGGTGTTCTGCATGGTTAGGATGGTGTAACATTGACACTAGGAGGAAGCAGATTGTCATGGTGATGTCTTTTACTTAGAAGGAGCAAGAAAGCGTGTACAAGATGCACTCATCAGGACAGCTTGGTGTGGTTAGTTATCTTCCTGATGCTTTTCTGGAGCTGGGCTAACTTCCTAGGTCTCTGTGCTTCTTGTCTTGGACTAGCTGCATGAATTGGAGCAATTCAGTTTATCCATTACCTGTATTAAATTTTGTTTAGGGACAGAGCTTGCTTATCTTTCCAGGGGAAGTTTCTTGATATTTTTCAGTTCTGCTGCAGCCAATGTCTTAAGGCATTTAAGGAAGATAGTATCTTCAGGGTGACAAGCAGGCTTTGTCTTTTGACATTTCCAGGACTGAGCCTTGTTCCATTAGACTGCTCTTCTCCAGTGTTGAGGTCAGAGCACAGTTAGCTCTGCACAAGTGCTGTTGAACTGGTAGTGGATTTTAGGAGTTTGCATTATGAAACTGCCTAGGTAGGATTGTCCAAGGAACCTGAGTGAGCCTGGTACTGCTCAAGTTCTGTTGGTGGCCTTGTCTAAAAGGTGGCCCCATCTTTGACATCAAGGACCTCCACTAAGCACTGTGCCATTGGCGAGTTCTCAAGAAACCATGCTCTCCTTGACAGGGTATATTCCTGTTGGTGTGGAAATATGTAATTTGCTTCAAGATAGCTGTGTTTTGTGGGAAGTACTTGGGAGAGTCTCCCAGAGTTAAAGGTGAGCTTGTGAATTATCGCTCAAGACTCTGCTGGTAAGTACCTTCTAAATGTGTGCCTTTCAGTGTGTGGTGTGTCTGGACACATCGTACAGCTATGTTGGAAAATACCTTATTATGCTAACAAATAGCTTGAAGGAGATGCCTTTTTTTCCTAAAAGAGCAGGTTAACATTGAGGTGTGATTTGTAGTTGAGATGCATGTTACAATCAAGGATGGGAGTGGAAAGGTGCCTTTAAAAATATGTTCTTTGCCTTTACACAAAGAAAAGTTAGTTTAAATAGAGTGGTAGAGAGTTTGACGCCACATTTAAATGTTTCTGAGTGCTGTTGGCTCTCAGAGGTTGATGGTGATCGAGGTAAGTCCTGTCTATACTGCTGTCTCAGCTTTTATCATCAGCAGGGGAGCCCTCACCAGCAGTCCTGTCAAGGGTGCCACATTTTCATACCAGTAATTTGCTTTAATAAAACTTCAGCAGATTCTGGTCCAGCTTTTGAATAGAAATTTGAAAAGAAAAAACTCCAACATGTGAAAGAACATATTTCAGAACATGTTTGTTCTTGAGAACTCCAGCAGGATTTTCAGGTATCATGGGAATTTATCCATAATCTGTTAAATACGTGTAACTGAAATTAGATGTGAATTGATGGGGTGCTTTGTTCATGTGATTGTGCTTCTGTGTAAAACAAAAAGAATCCTGAATTGGCTTCTGTTTCTTCATTGGTAAACAGATTTTTAATAGATTCAGGTTCCTGTTCTGTGATCTGACATCAGGGAACAGCTCTTGAAGCACCAATAAATGTTCTTTTGTTTATTTGTGTGTGTATGCTAGAGAGAGAGAAGGAAAGGAAAAAAGGCTATGTCCAATTGAATTGGAGGGTAGAACAGCTAAGTAAAAGAACCTTAACCCATCGTTGTAAAGGAGGGATAGTATCTGCATTTTCCTTTCTAAATTGGTGCCTACAAAATTGATCCATTCTTTGAACCTGTTGCTTTTCAAACCTGTTGTATGTATTAGTGGTGTCAGAACCAGTTATGTCTTCATGACTGCTCAGTTGAGGTACCCCTCTGTTACTAAGTGTTTTGCTAACCTTTGAACTGAGTTAATTTTAGCCAGTGTTCATCTCCCTCCCCTCCAACTTCAGTAGAAAATAAAGTTTGTTTCACTGTCATTTGGATGCTCTGCTGTGTATTTGGCCTTAGGTCACTGGTGGGAAATAGAGCTGTCCATTGTATTAGATGAAACCTTTCAGGTGATGCTCATTTGGGAACTTGTAAGAAATAAAAAGCTTGTGTAAAAACTTGTTTATTATTTTTGTGGTGGCATCCTAAGTTAATTTTGTCAGTGCAGATTTTAGTTAGTGGGAGAGGACTTTGAGTCTCTTTTCTCCATTATTAATTACTACTTGTGTCTCAGGTTGTTTCTTGTCATATACATTAGTACAAGAGGTTCCAGTTGTTTCAAGCCTTTGAGTTACTGGTTTTGTGGGTGAGAGGCATTGTTTGTTGATTTTGGGTTTGTTTCCTCCACCTCTGCCTTGGTATAGGAGGTGAGTCCCTTGCAGTAATTTTAAAATTACTGCAAACAGGCTACATTTTCTCCACTGTGTTTCGTGAGTCCTTTGTGAAGTAGTTTGTGCTCTTTTCTGTTTATGGACTCAGGTTCAGAAGTGTTGTTTTGGTAACTCATATCTGGTTTGTTCATTACTATATGACTTGACTTGATCTGTTTTTATTTTTGACACCTTTAAAATATCACTAGGAAGGAAACTGTCAGTGATGTCTGACAGGACAGTCCTGAGATTACTGAGTATGAAAGGACTTTTCATCAGAAAGTTTCACAAGCAGAATACAAAGTTACATTGCCTTTTTGTAAAAAAGAGTAACATCAAATAGCATAAGTGCTTGTTAGTTACCTTTTAGAACATGACAACTGCAAATGAAGAGCTAAAACCAGGTTGGGGTTTGCCTCTGAAACTTAAAAGCAGATGGAATTATTAGACACTGAAGTGCTTAGCAAAATAGTTTTTGAAGGCAATGAACCATCTTTAAATGCCTGCAACCTTCCTGTACTAGATAAAAATCACCTATATCCAGCACCTTTTTCATGTTTACCTTGTACCAGTTGGTGAAAACTTGGGAAAAATGCAGGAAAATAGTGGAGAACTAAAAAGCAGGGGAGTCCATTTCCCAGAAAATGATGATGTCCTGCTGTTCCAGGTCACCATAAAGAAAGAGGTGCCACAGCTAACCTCTTCTCTTCAATGGCTCTGAGCCACACATTTAGTCTTCAATATTTAAAATTTTGAATACATGACCTTCTCTTTTAGCCTGTATATGTTAAGATTACTTCTATAAACATTTTAAGGTGTGAATTTTATTCCTTCCATATCCAACTCCTGTTTCTGTAAAGCAAACATTGCTCAATAAGGAAGATGTGTTGAAATAAACAAAAAAATAGTTTTGGACAGTTTTCACTCGTATTTGGAAAAGGGCTTTTGCGTGTATGGTTGCATAAAAAAGGTGATGTCATTGCTTAAGTGTTTGTGTAGTACATACTTCTGATTAGTAAAGAATGTTTTTACACTGAATTTGGTAATAAATCTGTGTGCTTGAAAGTCAGCATATTTTATAGTTACCAACCTATGCAAATGAACGTTTCTTCAGGAAAACCGTAGAAGTACAAATGCAATACAGAATTAAAAGCTTTCAAATACAGTTCACAAACTAAAATTAAAACTGTTTCAAATACCATTGATTTTAAATTAGTTGATTCTGAGTGGCATAAATTGAATTAATCAAATGTTGAAGTTCTTCAGGGTTTTACACTTTTGTTGATGTCTTGTCTTAATATTGTGCATCAAAATAGAACCCAGCTCCATGCCTTGACCTATTGCTTTGCACTTCCCCACCTGATTTCTCTCCCCAGAATAGAAGTAGTAAGGTGAAATAACCTCTCTGGGGCAAGTTGAAGACTGGGCCATATTATGTTGCAGACCAATGGATGAGCAGCTATCTATGCTAACAACTAAAACCCAGCTGTGCTTTTTATTCTGGCCCTGCAGCCAGCTGGCACCGAGGGAAAGCCTGTGACCTTCCAAACTGGACTGGACAAGTGTTAACTGCTTGTGGGGTCCCAGGTCCATGCAGCACCTGGGACGTGCTTGGAAGCACCCAGAGAGTGTGAGGTGGCCTGGTCAGTGCTGTTCTCTAGTGGGGAGACAGTGGGGTCCTTCAGCATCCCTTCCTGTGAGAGTGTGGACTTGGCCTTGGTGTCCTAGGGCATCATAACTTGCTGATGGGGCAGCCAGGAGGTGAAGGAATGCTGCTGCTGTCTAAGGTCACTGCCTGTCTGCTTTGTCCATTGGTCACCATTTCAGATGTCACTTGGTACAAGGCTGCAAGGTAATATATCTTTCCTACAATATTTATTTGAATACCCTGTAAAATAAGGCAGTTATTGTCTTGAGGGCAGGTTTTACTGAGATGTTTACTGAGGCGTTTGTTGTCTTAGACCTTATTAATGATCTAAACAAGTGCATCAGTTTGTCCATAGTGAGGATCAAGGCCTGAGAGTAAAGAAAAAAAATGGCCACAATACCAAGTGTTCATTTCAATTGAGAAATAGATATATAATTGTGTTAGCTGGAACATGTTTAAAAAAATCTGTAATACTGAAGATTTTAGGACAGAGATAGAACAAGTCCAGTAAAAATAAATCTCATCTAATCCTACCACGTAAAAGCAGTGTGTAGGAGGTTCCAATTTAGTTGCATTTGTAGAAGTGGTCTTAATATTGTTACACTTTGATAAGAGAAATTGGTATTTAACTGTGTAAAATTTTTTTTTTGCATTCAGTTATATGCAAAGCGGTCTCATTAGTGAAAAAAACTAAATATTTTGCTGAGTTTTAGTGTAATTTCACAAACTTCTTGCAACATACTGTATATTGAGGTAAAAAAATGCTACCAGAATTAGTGAAGTCCATGTTGTTTATTGCTAGTGGGATTTAACAGCTGGAAACAAAGGGAGCAGTACCATGAGGCTGTGCACTGCGGTGGTAGTCTGAAATCCCAATTCTTATAACTTTTAATGTGTAAATAGATTTATTTTGACGTTTGAAAGAATCTTTATTCTGGATGGAAAGATGAACTGAGGGAAGGAGGAAACATTTACTTACCTTTTTCTTTAGGGTGAAAATAGTATTTGCAGTTACTTCCTCATACCTAGTGTATGAAATATGTGTCTATGAATACCTGCAGAGCTAGTTTAAGGGATCAGCTAAAATGTTGCATGAAGTGCATTAGTAGCCACCCATATACTCAGCTGGTATAAAAAAGTTAATTTCCTTGGTACAGATAAAAATGTGAAAAGAAGGAGACAAGAGAAAGAACGGTGTCTTCACTTATTAAAGGTTTGAATAACATAAAAGTATTCATTAAATGGGAAAAAGCCTCCATACTTAGTTTGGCAAGAAAAGATAGTGAAAATAATAAAGTATTAGGTTTTGCCCAATACTCCCCCTGTTGCCAAAGTTGATCTGGTCTTGTTTAAAGCCCCCCAAAATGCAACTGTATGTTTCAGAGCCACAGGTGTAATTTTTGTACAATGTTGACAGTAAATGGTTTCAAAACGAAGGTGATCTACAGTTTTTCATATAAAGGATTTCATTTGACAGAAGTATGCAAAATACAGGTTTGTGTTCATCTCTTCATGGCCCAGTGCCCCTGATGTTGAGTGCAGCTCTTTGTGTGGTGCACTTTTGGAGGGTGATGCTCCCTGCCTATGCAGTCATGCAGTCCCTTGTGTGAGCACGAGATGCCTTTGCGAGCAGGTTCCACTCCAGTAGCTTTGTCCATGTGCTGAGAGCGGGCTCTGTCTGTGAGGTGTGTGTGTCCAGCTCCCTCAGAGCCACTGGGGTTGCTTCTGGCTGGCCACCCAAGTGGCACTGGCTGCTTTGAACTGGTTTGCTCTGAAGCAGAGAGGCTCTATTCATCTATTCTGTATTGCACTTGGCTGTGAGCCACGACTGGGTCCTGGATGCTGATCCTGTGACCTCAGGGAATGAATTTTTCTCTTTCTTTTAAGTTTGGAGTGTTTGAAACAACCTACATGCTTGATGTTTTAACAGTGTGAACTCAGGGATTGTATGTTAAATTCCATGAGGATATATTCATTGATTGGAAAGCCTGTGGAGAAGTTCTTCACAGATTGGGTAGGGCAGAAGGGGTCACACAAGCATTCCTACCGTACTGGTTTTTGGGAACAGCTTCTGGAGTGAAGTGCTCCCAGAACTGTGCCTAGTCTTTGTCTTTGGAGAAGCTGTTTGGAGCAATGCAGGTGGCTGCTCTCTGGTCTCCCATGTGTAGCAGGTTAGGTACAAATGACTGGAAGGAACTGGTGTGCCATTGCAGGCACACCTGCCTGGATTGCTGTGCCTCATCACACTCACACAGAGCTGGCCTTGGAGCTTCACTGTAAGCAGGCTGTGGAGCTCTGCTGCCTGCCATCTGGAGCCAGGGCTGCTGCTGCCTGCTCAGTGAGGATATATATGGCATAGCAAAAAATGTTTCTCATGATTTTAAGGGACAATGTGGTAATTGTGTGGTCATATTTATCTTTCTTTCTCAGATTTGAAGGTATATATTTAGAAGTTAAAATGAGTCTGTACAATGCATAACATGCATGCGGGCACTGTCTTGTACCTGTGCAGTTCTCCTGTGCAATCATTAACAATGTGTTTTACCATTTGGTGACTTTTGTCTTGCTTAACAGCCTTGCATGACACTTGTTTGAAGAAATACACATCTTTTCCCTAAGAAGCAGGCAAAGATACCAATCATGCCTTTTATATTTTGACTCGCTTTAAATTGCATTTATTGCCAGTTGAGATCTTGTAGTACAAACTTGTCATATCTCTCCTTGAACATCATTTGGTAGTTAATTTCTTTGTGAAAATACAGAGAAAGCATACTAGACTCCTGAAATCTTACAGTAATATTTCAGATATTACTCCAAAGGATGAACCAGGTCCTCCAGCTTAAAATATTAAGCCAGCATTGCTTCAGCTTGCTTTGCAAGGCTTAATTATATCTGCAGTTATTTAAGTTTCAGTTATGTGATATTTCATGGGCATCTATTTAAACATACAACTATTATTTTTAGTTGAAATATAGACTATATAAAGACTTAAAAGATGTGGGATCAAGGTGGACAACCTTGGCAGCAATGGCCTTTGAACCAACAGCAGTGGATGCAGTCATTTCAGCACCAGCAAGATCCAAGTAAGTATATAGAAAGCTTTGTGGATTAATTCTTTTAATGTGTTGTCATTTAAATTTTTGAATCTTTGTAACAGAGTATGACTCATAGTTGCCTTTGTAGCTGCTCTCAAAATAATACATTTATGATGCTTTTCTGAACTAGAAAACATACAAAGGTTCCAAATGTTTTCACATAGTTAATACATAATATGGAAATACAAGCAAGAAACCTGCTTTATCCTACACTATTTACCAACATTTTGCCAGTCATACAGATCAACATTTAGACCTCTGTTACCAGATATGTATCCCTGTCAGTTCTTTAGCCAAGCTAAATCCTTTGTTTGAGAGAATCTGCTTTTTTATTCAGTACCTGTGTGGCAGAAGTATTAATGCAGATTATATATACAGAAAAAAAACCTCAAAAGTTTTGGTATATGTACCAAAAAAAACCTCACTGAAGACCAGTATGGTTCTTGATTTAGGTTACAGCAGTCATAATCATGATCTCTCGTTTGAATTTTTTTTCCCTCACCAAAACCACCAAGTGCTTTAAAGAGTAGAACATAATATACCTTAAATTGAGAATGAGGTGGCAACAATTCAAAATATCAAGAGAAATAGAGAAATGGATAAAAGTGCAGGTGTGTATTTAATACTAAGGCAAAGTGATGAGGCACACAGGTTTTACTGTCACTTTAATTTCTGTTAAATTCACTGGAGAGTTTTCCTAATTTGATAATAAGCAGAAGACATACTAGTGTTCTTATCTGAGAGTGCAATTTATTTATTTACTGATAGGAATGGCAGTAAAGAAAAAAAAATGGGAGAGAGAACTGTAACATAATATCCGGCAAGGGTGATATGAAGAGGGTATGCTGAAGAATAATTTTCCAACCATGTATCTTTTTTACTCTCAAATCTTCATGAATTTATAATATAAGGATATGTATATTAATTTTTGATGTCAAAATTAGCTCACATATGAAAAAAGTGCATTACTATCACCCATTCAATGCTAATGTGAATGTAAAATAATCTGCCTTGTGACATTTTGAACATATGCAGAGAAACTGTACTTCAGCAAGTCTGTACACTGATATTTGCTTTGTTTCTTTTACTGTACACTGTGAATAAGTTTAAATGGTGCTCACAGTGCTTGCTGAAGGTAAATGTTGCCCATTTATCTTGAGCAATAAGACATGTAATTGAGAAACAGTGTTAAACTTCAGATGTGTGAGTTCTAACCTTTTTAACTTCCTCTGTTTATTTTAGGCCAGATTGACTGGGCTGCATTAGCTCAAGCATGGATTGCTCAGCGAGAAGCCTCAGGGCAACAGAATGTAGTGGAACAACAAGGAATGATGCCAAACGGACAGGATATTTCAGGAATAGAGTCTGGTCCAAACAACCATAATAATTTTCAGGGGGATCCCAATTTCAACAGAATGTGGCAGCCAGGTTTGTTTCCCTTCCTGTTCATTCCTTTTTTTCATGTTTCTTCATTTTATTCCTGTCAGACTTTTTGGTGTGAACATGCCCTGTCCCTCAGGCTTCAAAATGCAAAACTACCAGTTGACTTATTAATCACAGCTCCTACCTAGAGAGCTACTGTTGCCTCTCCTGTAGTGTAACACCTTCTTCTGGCATGATCTTGACATGTAGAATGAGTTTAGATGGCTTTAGATGTCATAAACCTTTGAAAAGGAAGATCAGCAAAATTCTGTATGAAAAATATGGTTTTATCATGTTTCATATATTTAGTATTTACCCTTTTTAACTTAGGTATCTGATTGTCAGCATTTTTCAGTCATTGTAAGTTAAAGTTGATTGGATGCTTCTGTTAGTATCAATTTTTTCTGTATTTTTTACTTCCTCCAAACTTTATTTTTTCCCAAAAATTAATTTTCTTTTTAAAACTTCACTAGATACCACTGGTAATAAGAATGGGATAGAAATGGGTTATTTTCTGCTGAGAATTTTTCTGAAATTGTTTTCTGAAAGCTGGGTTATGACACTATGCTATAATGCAATTTGAAGTGTATGAACAACATAGTAAGCTTATGTGCATGTCCTAAGTTGTTTTGGGGAAAACTGCACTTCATGCTTCATTCTGTTAATGGCTGAAAGAATAACATTCCCAGTTTTCACTGTCACTATCCAAATTTATTGAAATGCAACATTTAATATAAATAGGCTTAATATGTTATTGGTAGCTCTTATATGTGCATAATAAAAGGGAGGCAGCCCTCAGGTTTCACCTACCTGCACTAGACTACAAGTTATTATAGGCACATGTAAGAATTTTTAACTTTTCTATGTGGCAGAGTGTATTCTAGCTGTATTTCTGTACAGTAAGTAGAAATTTTCACAGAAATAGAGAAGCTATAATAACACTTTTTGGTTGCTACAGTAATAGATCCCATTATGATGCAGATGGGAAGGACAGTAAAAATTAGAAAAATGTACTAAAGGACTGGATGGAAGGTAGGAATTAACCTGAGAGGCTAGACACTAGCTCTGTTACTGGTGAGAGTTATAAGGCAGCTCTGTCACAGTCTATAAGTATCTGTATAGTGCAAGTAATTTTTGTCTTTTTAAGGAGTCAGTCAAAAATTATGGCCACACAAGCTATTAATTCATTCCTTAGACCCTTTTCACTCTGTTAGCAATTGTAAGGTATGTTTGAGGGCTTATGACTGTAGCTTATTCTAGGACCTGTGCTAGATATTGGGCAATCCAAGAAATCATCCATTATCAGGATTCAAGACTTTGAGGCACAGGTTTCAGTGGTTGTGCTGCTTACAACATCATTTTCTTTCCATAGTAGGTATTTCAAGTCTATTATGCAAAATAGTAAAATAGCTCCTTGCTTTCAGAATTGACGTATAGAAGTAGGAGCAGTTTTTTAACAGTTTAGGCAATTTGTAAGTCTTGTGGTGAACTCACTATTACTAGAAATTTATAAAAACAAATTTACAGGATGTCTGTGCCTGTCCAATTCTGTCCCCCTTCTGCATGTGTCAGTTCAGCTATAGCTATTTGTATTTCGTTTGTTTAGTTGAAGAAATTACTGAGACAGTATAATACAGTCTGGAGATTGATGATTCTTCCTTGCTTTATCGTCTGTGATGCTTTGAGGAACCTTGTGATAAATACAAGAACACTGAGTGATTGGTGACTCATATAAATTATACTAACTTGGTATCGAATTGTATTCTAAATCCTAAACAGAATGGGGAATGCCTCACCAACCCCCTCACCCACCTCCAGATCAGCAGTGGATGACTCCAACCCCCCCAGGTCAAATGGAAATTGTTCCTCCGTCGGAAGACAGCAACAGTCAGGACAGTGGGGAATTTACTCCTGACAACAGGCATATGTTTAACCAGAACAATCACAACTTTGGGGGACCTCCCGATAACTTTGCAATGGGGCCAGTGAACCAGTTTGACTATCAGGTGAAACATATTTGTTGCTCTAATATTGTAGGCGCGCAGAGTCCCTTCCATGGATGTGTTCCTCTAATATCATCTAGCGGCGACTTTCATTCTTCAGTTCTACAAACATCTACAGAATCTGTTATCTGCTAAGATACATTTTAACCAAACACTTGACAGAAGATACTTTAAAGTTCTCATTTCTGTTCAGAGGCCAAAGGGTTTTATTTTGCGACAGTATTAATGAGAAACGTCTGTTGTCTGCAATATTAAAATGCATCACTGTGTTCCAGTATATAAATTAACACTATGTAGCTTTGTGT
>VYZP01046027.1:167301-180355 GCA_013400635.1 Hypocryptadius cinnamomeus | reverse complement strand
AAAAAAAAGAGGACAAGGAAAAAAAAAAATCAGAAAGGTATGCTGAAATACGCTAGATAATGTACCACAGGAAACAGTCCTGTATTTGCAGGGAGATAGACTGGATGATCCATTGATCTTTTCCATATCTATCTACTGTGATTCTTTGAATAAACAATGGTATTTCTAAAAAAAAAAAAAATCCATATCCACTTTTTTCTTCATTCTGGCATATAACTTGTATAGTATAGTAAACATGTAGGTGGTTTTGTCGCTAATAGCAGGGCGCATTGGACAGACCTTTAAACATGAAGTTTTGTATCTTCCCTCTATTTTCAGTATTTTTCTTTCAGAGCTGCTGATATAAATGACAAACTAGCTGTCTAAAAACCTACCTCCTGTTCATAAACAAATACATGGGAAGATGGGCAGATTTTTTTTTTTTGTTATGTTCTAGGCTATTTTTTATCTTCTAGATTATTTTTCCTCTTACAGTTCTGTTGTTCAACAGTGTTGTTAAATAGGGAACTAATAATTTTCCAATATGTGAGTTTATTGTAATTTTTGTTTATTGTAATGGGACAAACTCTTAAAATTAGGTTCTACAGAAAACTTGTTTTGCATTGAATGAAAGAGAGATGCTTAACCTGAAATCGTAGTGGAGAGTGCCTTAGTGCTGGTCACTTAAATACTCAGTGGAATATTTGATACTGTACCCTTTTTCCTGAACACTTCTTAAATAGTTTCATTTGGCATTTCTGGGCAGTAAATATTAAAATAAAAAACTCTTCATATATGCCTCAAGATTTGTGACTTTAGGGTTTTATACAGATTGCCCAGAACCCAGGATCTGTATTAAAATTGCATATTATGCATTTAATATTTTAAGCAGCCATATTAATAAGATCTGTGAAGGATTACTGGAAAGTGCACAGTGCAAAATTCTTATATAATAAATGGCTGAACTTTAAATTTTTGTTCTCATGCTGTAGTTAAAAGACTGCTAACATAGCTAGACTCTTAAATCTTAGTTTTGTATACTCTTTATTTAACTGCATGCTCTGATGCTAAGCTGGCATGGAACTGATGGAGATAGATGGTGATTATAGAGCTTAATGTTTAGCACAATATGAAAGGAAATTGGTTGAAGCCCTTTCAGGTTTGTTAAGTATCCCTGCTTAAGTCTAAGTTTAGTCATTAAATATTTAAGAGAAACTTGCTTCTTGGGGACCACAGCAAAAGAGATTGAGACATCTCAGTAGCATAGAAATCATGGATTCCTACTTGCATGGATTTTTGTAGACCAACTTGCTCACATGCTGCATTTAGTGTTACCATGTGAAGAAAAATAAACTGCATTACTCTTTCAGCATGGGGCTGCTTTTGGTCCACCTCAAGGTGGATTTCACCCACCTTATTGGCAGCCAGGACCACCAGGGCCACCAGGTCCTCCAGCACCTCCTGCACCTACTCAGAATCGAAGGGAAAGACCCTCGTTTAGAGATCGACAGCGTTCACCTATTGCGATGCCTGTGAAGCAGGAGCCTCCCCAGATTGGTACATGTTAACCACTCCTTAATGAAAAAATTTAAAAGCTGTATTTTATAAAGAATTGCAAAATTTTAAGACCTTTTTCTTTTTTAATAGCAAGTAAAAGAGCAGGGAAAGAAAAAGCGATTATAAATGTTTTTCCCCACAATCAGATATGGGACTTGTTTTGATGGGGATGGGGGTTTACTTTGTTTTGAGGGATATTTTTATTCCTTTTTGTGGGGAGAAGGTTCTTTCATCTTACAAAACTGTAAACCTTGCTTATGTAGATGCTGTGAAGCGTAGAACTCTGCCTGCCTGGATTCGTGAGGGCCTGGAAAAGATGGAAAGAGAAAAACAGAAAAAATTGGAAAAAGAGAGAATGGAGCAGCAACGTTCTCAGATGTCTAAAAAGGAGAAAAAGGAAAGTGAGGAGGCTGAAGAAGGGGATGGCCCACGGTTACCTCAGAGAAGTAAATTTGTAAGTATAAGGGCTTGTTTTTTGTTCAGGTTTGTATTTCCTGAAAGGTATAAACTTTTAATCTCTTCAAAGGAGAGATTCTGTGTTCCTGGTTACCTCATTGGTTTTGTTGTTTAAAGGAAGGTTAAGCTGCTGCTCTGTTGATAATTACTTGATGTTTTGAAGTTTTTAATGGCTAAGAGGTAGAAGTATGTCATTTGATCTGTAATTGCAAAGAAACAAGGATGAAATTGGACTTGGCTTTTTTTTTTTTTTTTCCCTTTTGGAATATACAGAGCCTTTGAAAGTCAGAATTCCAAATCAGCAGCTGAAAATATTCAGATACCTGTATTTGCTAAACTGAGCCAATTTAGGAAACCTTGCATTGCCTTCATTTTAGCAGTTATCTTTTTTGTAGTCCAAAGTACATGTCTGGCGGGGAACTGACAACTAAGTATTTTCTTAGGTTGTGTGGGTATATGTACCTGCATATTTTTTAGGAAGGGAGGAAATAAATGGTTTTATGATAACTTGTAATACAGATTTCAGTACAAAGTAAATGAAGCTTACTCTTAAAAATAGAAACTAAGGAGCTTGATATTTAAGCTTTTCCTGAAGTGTATGATGCTGTTCTTGCAGGACAGTGATGAGGAAGATGAAGATGCTGAAAATACAGAAGCCGTAAGTGTTGGGAAAATCAGCAGGAGTCCATCCCCAGCTCCTCAAGAGGAGCAAAGTGAACCAGAAATGACAGAAGAAGAAAAGGAGTATCAAATGGTATTAATAATGTAGTTCTCACTAAGTATTTCTGTTTAATTGCTCATACTTTTCAGGCATATCAAAGTAAATCACTTTTTCTATGCCTGATGCTGTCAACAGAGGTATAGTATGCATTGTACAGTAAAACAGGGTTATGTTTGCATGTCTGTTCATAATGCTTTCTCATAGAAACAAGGATATCAGTTATGTAACTCATATTTAGCACAATAGTGAAAGAATGTAATGACTACAATCTTTGCATTGATCTTTACTAATTCTGTGGTTTTGTTTCACTTACCAAATTTCTGCAAACTTTTAGTGATTAAATGCCACCTTAGTGATTAAATGCCCCCATTTCAAATCTGTGCTTCAGCCTCAGTTCCTGTGAAAGGGAATTTAAGAAATGTGTTCTTGCAAGGAAGTGCTACAACCCTAAATCCTAGATCACCAACAGTTTCATTGTGTCTGCACAACCTTCATACTTGTGAATTCTTGTTAATTAAGGCCCTGAATTCTACTAAGTTTGATGAATATACTTTTGTAGAGCATGTGGCCAGACATAAACGACTTGGAGAACTAGCTACCACCTCAATTTTTTTTCAATTTTTGTAGAAAATATGTAATAATAAAATGCTGCATAAGTAACCTCTGATGATCTTTACAGGCAGCGTACCACTCAGAAAAGTGCTCTTTGTTTTTTGAAAGAATAATTGGAATCAGTCTAAGTACATCTCTGATTTATATATTCATTTTTATCATCATTTTAGACATTAAGACCAGTGCCCTGGATAGCTGTGTGCAATACATGCAGACACAGTTCACAGTCAAAATAGAAACTTTAGAGTTATGAAATCAGCTCACATTTAAACAGCTTCAGTATTTTTTTGGTTTTTTAGCCATGTCTTTTGAAAGAAGTTATTAAATAAAATGTGCAGGAGATGACTTTCATAGTCATCAAAAGAAGTGAAGCTGTATGGATATAATCTGAATGCAGCATTTATTCAAGATGTTTTGGCCTTTAATTGTATGTGCAATTTTCTTCAGATGATGCTGACAAAAATGCTGCTGACAGAGATTCTCTTAGATGTCACAAATGAAGAAATCTACTATGTGGCCAAAGATGTTCACCGTAAAGCAACTAAAGGTATGCAGGGTTTGGGAGGGTTTTTCTTTTTAGTTTCTTCTGCGAAAATTCTGTATTTGCATGTCTTTAGAACATTTAACCTCCATAGTTCTCCCTCAAGAACAATTCCAGTATAATGCATCCAACTTGGTAGAGTTCAAATCCAGTAATCATGTACTGTCGTCCTGTGCAGTGTATTGTGAGTTACTTGAGTTATTCCATTCTTTTCATACAATTCATTTCAGTTAAAATGGTACCTGTGTGTCAATGGCTCTTGAGTTGTAGCTGTTCCTTACTACTATCCTCTTTATCTCAAAGCTGTTCAGAAGTGAAAAGAGATGAACTTTTGAGTCCTCAATTAGTAATTAATTTGCTTTCGCTATTAACATGTATTGTACTTACAGAACAGATTATTTTAACATAACAGAGTTAATCTAAGTATGTAACTACAGAAGTTGAAAATTATGTGCAGATGCTGTAACTGGAAAGTGATTTATGAGTATATATTTGGGTTTTTCTGTTCACTGTTAATTTGCAGTTAAATTCTAAATCTTCATGGTCAGAAAATCTAGAAGTGGTTTTAAATGGATGATGCGTTTTTAATGTTTCTTCTCTCCCTCCAAAGAACAGCAATAGTAGTAGATTTAACAATACCATAGACTCATGACTATGAAATCGTGGCTATTTGTGTTAACATGTTGTTCCTGTTGTTGATGTGATACAAAGCTCCTGCAAAACAGCTGGCACAGTCCAGTGCACTGGCTTCCCTCACTGGACTCGGTAAGTATGTTCCTTATTTTTGAGAGGGCTTAAAGGGGGAGTTTCACTTTTGCCTTGCGTTTCTAGAAATTGCATTTTGAAGCTAGATTTTAATTGCCTGGGAGTACGGGTCACTTTCTGATAACTTTATCATTACCAGCACCTTTGTTTGTTCCACAGGTGGTCCTACTGATATATAAGTGGGATAGTTGCTGGAGTAAAGGACTAGGCAGTGTGATTTAGTGTATGAGAATCTTGCCCTAATTTTGAAAATACGTAAAAATTTTAGATAAATTTACTTGTCAAAGTATGATACTTTCAGAAGCACACTGCAGCCTTCAAAGAAAGGAATACTGTTTCATACTTTTCTTCTGTTTTGATCCATGTGAACCAGAGGGGAAAGTTGATAGAAGAGTAATGTGAAAGTCTATAAATAAAAATATTATAATCTTTGTGATTATTATTTTATTGAAAAGCTACATAAACATAAAGGCTCCCATATCATATACTGCCAGAAACAACACAGGAAAGAGAGATTGAAATTCCAGCTTGAGACACAACTGCAAGAGATTTCTCCCAACATGACTTTTATCATCTAAAATGTACTACAGCAGTGTCAGTGATCAGTTATGTGTTCATTACATGGAATATTGGTGAATTAGATTGAATGTTATCATCACAAGTATTCATGTTTCAAAACTAACTCAGTAAAGATCCTAAGGACCTCAGACTGAAAGAAATCCATGTCAGATGTTTAAATTGACTTTATCCTTATCAGTCCAGTAGTTAAATATTTCTGGGGGAGAAGAAAGTCTGTTTCTATTCCATCTCCATACCTGTCAAAGTGCAGTGTTTTCTTAATCATATGGAAAAAATTGATATGGCATTCAGAATTTCTGTAGCCTTGGACTACGGAGGCAGCTGAAGTCATTTCAGAGATGTCTCCTGGGAAAGATCCCAGGCATTTTCTGTCCCATTGCTGATACAGAGGCAGGCATGTTACAGTCTCCACAGGGAGTTTTTTTGCCTTTCCATACAATGGAAAAAAGTACCATGGTCACAGTGGTTGCTTGCTGAAAATAAACAAGCTGTTCCAGAAGGAGTAGAAGCAGACAGTGACCATCAATGCAGATACGGGGGCCTTGAACACACTGGCAAACAGCAGTGGCACTTACCAGAATAAAGTGACTTCTTCAGAGACGAGGAAGTGAAGGAAGGGCAATGTTACTCTCCTCTTTGCCTCACAGAAGTATTAAGAACAAAGCTTAATCTTTCCTCGTGATAGACTGGACTTTATGCACGCAGGTGGACTGGGTGGTTATGGATCAGGAGACAGTGAAGATGAGAGGAGTGACAGAGGCTCTGAATCATCTGATACTGATGATGAGGAATTACGACACAGAATAAGGCAAAAACAGGAAGCGTTTTGGAGAAAAGAGAGAGAACAGCAACTACTACTAGAAAAACAGCTAGAAGGTAAACCATATGATGTCTTCTTACTGTGCCACTGTATATGGAGTTTACTACTTAGTGTATGTAAATTGATGGCAAAGAAGCATGTTTTAAGCAAAAAAAAAATGAAACTAAGTTTATAAATAATGTTTCTTTAATTCAAATTAAAGAAAACCAAAACCCTGTGATTTACTTCTGCTTCTCTGTACAAGGTAAGGCTTGTCCTTTTGTACAAATAAGGTAGGCCAAAATGGTAGGACTGTCACCTCCCAGTGCTGAAGAGCTGTCTAAAGATGGATGCAATGTTAAGAAGTCATGAACTAAGTTCACAGGCTGGAGGAAGTGCTGTTATGGTAGAACTTCAAATTTATGGTTTCCTCCTTTAACTTTTTAAATAAAAGCCTGAAAATAAGACATATGGAGCCCTTAATGAAAGGCTGGACTAGCCAAACTTTTGGTTTTCTTAATAGTCCTGTGTCTCTTTGAGTGTTGGAAGATGTATGCATAAAAGCATAGCCATATGGAGAGTGTGTGAGTGGTGGCTGTGACCTGTATCTTCCTAGTGCAGGAAGCCAGATGTCAGTGTGGAGACATCTCCATGGGACTATTTGCAGAAATACAAAACAAGGGTGTAAAGCAGCTGATTCTATACATCCAAACTACTGAGGAATGCTAATGCAGAGTCTCATTTGTGGCAGTGTTTTGGAAAGGCAGAAGATTTCTAATGGACAATACAGCATCTTCTAATATACATTGGCTTCGGCCTGTATTGCCTAATAACTTGGGGACCAGCTGGAATTGTTTTCTGGGTTAAATTTGACCATTAGCTGCCATTTGGACCACTCTGGGTTTCTGGATGCAGTTTTATTCCCTAAATTAATTCAGGAAATGATGGCCCACATCAAAAGACCATTTTTAGGCAAAAAATGTATGTCATTTATTTTTTCTGGATTCAATTTAAAATGGGGAGATAAAGTTGGCAGTGATGCAAAGAATCCTAGATTGAACAAAAATAATTTTTATTTTGGAAACCTCTGAGAAACGCTCTGAGGGTCTCACTATGTGAGAAATACAGCTTCTTCAGACCAGACAGTAATCCTCAAACCCAGATGAAAGGGGCTCAAAGAAAGGCAGGAAGCATCAGTACTTCTTGCTGTATTGATGAGGAGTCTTGTAGGAAGGAGAAGGGGAGAATCAGGTGTGCAGAAAGGTTGCAAAAGGAAAAAGTCTTTTGTGTAGATCAGTTTGGAAGTTCTGGTGTTCCAGGTTATTTGTTTGAGAACTTCATCTTAAACCATTAAAACATGGAATAACATCAGTACTTCTAAAATGACTGGGCTCTACTTCTTCTAAACCAAGAGGACAACTTTTCTAGAATTATAAGAGAGTGGTTTGTTAAGTAGTTGGTATAGTGGCAGTGTTTTAATTATAAGTATCATGAGAGGTGCTTGAAAACTTGGTTTTGTCAGTGTAATGGTGTGGAAATTACTGACATATTTCTCGAAATTAATTGCATTTTGTTTTCTGTGTACTTGTTTTTTCAGAAGAAAAGCTACAAAATGAAAAAGTTTCAAAAGAGATGAATGAATTTATCAACAAAGAACAGAATAGTAACTTAGCATCACAGGAGGCAAAAGAAATTGAAGCAGATATGGTTCATGAAAAGAAGAGATCTCCAAATGCAATCGCACCTGATGTAGAACTCAAGAAAGAGGGTAAAGAGAGGACAGGAAGGAGTGGGTCAAGAAGCTCTAGCAGTGGTAGCAGCAGCAGCAATAGCAGGAGCAGCAGCAGTAGCAGCACAGTATCCAGTTCATCGTATAGCACTAGCTCAGGTAGTAGTCGCAGCACTTCACGTTCTTCCTCTCCCAAAAGGAAGAAGAGGCACAGTCGCAGTAGGACGCCATCACATAAAGTTAGGCGCAGCAGAAGCAGGAGTTACTCCCACAGAAACAGGAGAGAGAGGAGTAGGAGCAGGGAGAAAATAAGGGAAAGGAGAAGATCTAGTAGAAATCACAGTGCTGAAAGGGGGGAGAGGCGGAGAAATCGGAGCCCTTCGAGAGAGAGAAGCTGGGATAGACGTAGAAGCGGCAGCCGCTCAAGAGACCGGCGAGCCAACCGTGCGAGCCGCAGCAGGAGCAGGGACAGACGTAAAGCTGAAGACCAGCGTAGAAGCCCTACTGGAAATAGGCACAAACATAAAAGTGAGGGTAAAGATCAAGAAAGGAAGAAGGAGCAGGGTGGAGGTGTAGATAAAGACAAAAAAAAGAACAGGGAAAGGGAGAGAGATCAGGAAAAAAGAAAAGATAAGCCCAAAAAAGAGGAAAAAGAAAGTAAAGCTGGCAATCATGATGACAGTAGATTAAAGAGAAAAAGAGACAGCGAAAGAACTTTCTCTCGCAGTGATTCAATATGTGTGAAAATAATAAGACAGGATTCCAGACAAGAAAGCAAAAAAATTACTACCAAAGATAGCAAAAAACGATCAGGCTCTGAATCTAGTGCAAGGAGTAGTTCTGAATCACCAGGAAGCAGTAAAGAAAAGAAGGCTAAGAAATCGAAGCATATTCGGTCATGCTCCATGGAGAAATCTCAAAGGTCTGGTAAGAAGGCAAGCCGCAAACACAAGTCTAAGTCACGATCAAGGTAGTATACTTTTTAAGTATTTTGTCTGACTTTTAAAAAGTTTTTTTATATTCGTCTTCATGTGTACGGCATATGAACCTTTTTAATAAAGTATGGTATTTATTAAACTTTTTGTCTTAGGCAAAAGTAACTTTGGAAAATCTTTTAAAACTATTAATTACTAAGCCTAAAGTGTGTGTGGGTTTGGGGGTCTTTTATTTTTTCCAATTAACTTTTCCCCCCTTTTCCTTTATTTTTCAGATCAACAACTCCTCTTCGTCGTAAACGCTGAGGAATTTATGGCACCAGTGCTATGACGTTTAAAAATTCCATGAGTTATAAAAGGCTTGTCTCATTATAGAGGCACATTGTGGCTATGTAGGTGAAACCAGAATCCTTTTTTTTATTTGTAAATAGGTGTATTTTTTCCAAATGCTGCTCAGAATAATAGGATTTCTTTGTATTACATTTTTTCAAGAACGGTAGTGCTTATTAAGACTATAAAACAGGCCATTCTCTTTCAGCTGTAATGTTCTTAAAATTACTATTGAATGTACTGTGATGTCAATAAAGCTCTTTAGTTCATTTTTTTTTTTGTTTAAAATTCTTGCACCTGAATTTTGTGGTAAATGGTAGAAAGTACTTAAAAAAGAAAAAAAAAAGAAAAAGGCAGCTTTTTTGGTATAACAGATTTTTAAAGTACTTGAAAAAGATTTAACATGAAACACTTGTAATCCATGGTCATGATGAGATTACTTTATTGGGGGTGTGGAAGAACAGAGAAAAGACATCTTATTTTTCTTTAGATATGTGTAATAGATTTTTTAATAACCCTTTTTTTTTTGGTCTAGCTGGTACTATATGCTGTTTGTGTAAAATATGGGTCACTGTAATACAAGCTATACTTAAACAGACTGGACCCCATTAGGAATATGTGCGATTAACTGATCTCATGTGGCAGTATTAAGCTCTGGAACTATATTCCTCACCCAGTTTTCAGAGAGATCTTTGGATGTTCAGGGATATTACACACATCTCAGAATTTTAGATGTTTTTATGGAGCATGTTTATAAATGTCATTCAGTACACATTGGAAAACTGACAATAGGTTAACTTTACATTTTGGCACATGCATTAAATGCCTAGTGAATATTAAAGCTGGTTCTTAGTGTCACAAGAATTATGACTGTGTAAAGCTGATACATTGATGTATCAGCAATGCCACTAAATTTTTGATTTTAATATTACCATAAAGTGAAAGAGGTCACTGATTACCTACTTAAGGAAATTGACTATTGCTGTTAGAAACAAGAGTGTGAAATAATATAAGTTAAAAAACAAACCAACAATACCCAACTCTAGGCCAGTGACTGTTACAGAAGAATATAAATTCAGGGAGAGATCTGTGCCTAAAAGGTCTGGTAAGACACCAGTTGTGAAAAAGGTAAAAGGCTTAACATCAAAGTAAGTTCTCTTTGATTGGCTCTATCTTCTAAAAAAAAATGGTACTAGTACAGGCAACTTGGAAAGCATGTCTTCATGAACAGATAAATCCATTTAACTATATCAGAATTCAGCTATGCAGCTTTTTTCCACTGTAATTTTTTTCATAAATAAGATGCAGAAATAAACTGCTTCAGGGAAAAGGAATACATTTTAACTATGTGTTTAATAAGCAAGCTAATTGCTAGTGAATACATGCATGTTTATCAAAACACTATTACAGATAAATAATCAGTTATAATTTATAACACACCCCCCCCAATTATATCTTTCACACAGAGTAAGCAGTTGTATTTATTAGCAAAATAAGGCATAATTTACAACACACAACTTTTACTTGCATTGGTAGGAATATAAATAACGATGTATTGATCCAATCTCACTACACTCTTGACTCTGGGTAAGAGTGAGGAATTTTTGGAAAGTGGGTAGCATAACAGTTCAGATGTCCTGGAAGGATGTCTTGTGAGAGACAGAAAGAAACTAAGAAAGAAATAAGCTTAAGAAAAGCTGTTGAGGAATACAGTTTCCAGGATGCATTGAATTTGATTTTCAGTTCAGATTTTATATTCTCTGTCTAATAATAAAAAAGATTGTGTATGAAAAGCTTTATATACTCTGCCAACAACTGGAATTCTGTCACTTCCTGTAAATATGAAAATTATTTTTTTGACACAAATGCACTTCTATGGGTAGTGACTGTATGCCAATAAAAAGAGCATACGATCTCTGTATTTAACTGTTTCAGAAATCTTACTATAACGGCCTACTCCTCACTCAGTAATTAAATACATGTCGGTACTCTTGTCAGCATCACATACATTAAACTTCTCTGGGCTTTGGAAACTCCCCTCAGGAATGTCTTTCACCAGAAAAGGCTAAAATAACAACTTCTCTTTTAATTCCACGCATCTGAAGTTATCCTAAAATATGCAAATCCATACAAAAATGGGAATGTATAGTTTTAAAATGAATGCTGCAAACACATTTCAGTGCACTACAGGAAAGCAATACATAGGATTTTGAATGTCATGCAGCAACATGACATTTGGAGGCATTTCCCTTGAAAACTTTTTTAATAAATGAGGGATGGTGTGGAATCAAATGAATAATGATTTCCATGGAAATTGTTCTGAAGGTGAATACAACCAAGCTACTGTCCATATGTGCCCCAAGGAGCCCACTACACCATGTAAGAACAAGAATTAGCTGTGGCCACGGACAGGCCAAAAAAGAGTAGTTGAGATTCTGACTTTAAAGATTGAGCAACTACATGTGTTTTGAAATATGGCACAATAACAAAAACTCTGTTCTGTATTTGAAGCTCTGTCTCATGGAATAGCTACTTCTAGTTTCAAACAAGCTTGTCCTGTTAATTAGAATACATGGCCAATGTCCATGTATTTACTTGCTTGTAAGCGATTCTAAAATCAAAAATATAAAAGCAAGGTTTAACTCTTGCTCAGATTTTGCGTTTGCTTTGCTAAATGAATGACAAGTAATAAAGTTGAATAATATGTGGAGGTATGCTTTGAAGGAGGGCTTAGTTTTGTCTCTTAAGGAGACTATCCATAAAGGATTTGTTGGAGCTCTGTTTTTTTCAGTAGCTCTGAAATGATTTTGGAGTCCCAAGTTATTAATGACTCGTAACTCCAGTGCACTGTGGGCTTTGTTGGATAGAAACCAGGTGAGTAGAAAAGTGAGGCAGTACATACGAAGTAGGGTTGCCATATGTTTAATTGCTGTCAAGACAAGCTTTTTTGAGCCCTTTCAGCAGCAGTCCTTATTTAGCTTTAAGAAGAAAATAATTCAGACTTTAACTACTACATGAATTATACTGTATTTACAGGAGACCTGTAAACAGGCAGATTTCAAGCAGTGAGGGTTGTATTTCCAAGCAAGGTCAGTTCATAAAGCAGGTTGGCACTAGAGGGAAGTCAAGCCAGGACTGGTTATACTACTCCAAATTTCCTGCAGCCCGGAGGATGCTCCTGCCCTTGGCGTTGTGCAGGCCGTGCCTCCTGCCTGCGGATGCCAGCATCTGCACAGCCAGGCAGGGAACCCGGCTGTGATCGTCTGCCCGGCAGGCACGGGAGCGCTGCCAGCTCTGCCTTCACGGCTTACCTTTGCCTTGCTCTGCACTGCAGCTTTGCTTTTCACTGGGCGTTCTTGTTGGACCTGCAGCTCAATAAAGTGTCAGAAAACTCATCTTTAAAAAAACTGGCTTAATTCTTTTCCATTTGTGTGTATCAGCCCTGAACTGCCAGGGCCACTCACCGCAGTTCGGGACTCTGGGCAGCAGTGCCTGCGAGGGAGCAGGGAAAGCAGAAACCCTTCTCGTTCCTGGGCCACAGCCTGGGCTTCGTCTGCAAACCGTGACACGGCAGCCTCTCACAGAGGCTGCGGCATGCCAGCTTGGATGGCTCCCATGAGGGGGCTGCCCCAGGCCCAGCCATGCTGGGGCCCAGAGGTTCTGCTCCAGGCCGCAGTGCCGGCTGCTGGGATCGCTTCCCTCTGAGCCTGCCCGAAACGAAGACTTGCACTTTGTGCCGTGCCCTGCAAGCCCGGTGTGTTTCTTAGTAATGAAGGGGGCTGAAAGCTGTGGGCTCGACGCTGTGTCATCCGAACGAGCCTCTGCTTGCGGGTGTTTTCGTGTTCCAAGACAAGGGAATGACGAGGCACACATTTAAGCAGAGCTGCTCCAGGTGAAACCCTGGCGACAAGTGCCACCGTAGGGGCTGGCATTCGCACCGGCCCCAGCACCGGGCGGAACCTTCCCGGCGCCCGCCCGGCGAGGCAGCCGGCACCGCCGCCGCGGACCGGGGCGGGGCGAGAGCGGCGGCTGCGGCGGCGGCCATGTGGGG
>VYZP01046027.1:147955-167009 GCA_013400635.1 Hypocryptadius cinnamomeus | reverse complement strand
GGCGCGGCCGGCGGCAGGGGCGGCGTAACGGGGCTTGGCTTCGCCGGCTCCCGCACAGCCGGGCCCCGCAAACGTCCGGCCGGCGGCGGCCCCGGGCGTGTGTCTGGCAGCTGCCGGCCGCGTCCCACAGCACTCCCAACCTGGCGCCGGCCGGTCGGGAAGGTGCTGCCGCCTCCTTTGGAGTCCCTAGATTGCTCCATCGCTCACTGCGGCCTAAAATCGTCTTCAGGGGTGGTTTGTTCTGGGTACAGTGAGGCGTTGCTGTGATTCGGGGGCTGTTGGTGACCAGGCAGCAGCTGGGTGTGAGCGAGTGTTCTCCGTGCTGCGGAGAGCCCTGCGTGGGCCAAGCAGGAGTGGAGAACAATTGCAGGATATTGTCCCTGGCCTGTCTGTGCACCGTCCGTGAGGGTTTTTTGCTTCGGTTTTCTTACCGGTTTGTACAATGCAAAATGAGTGTGCAGCTGTATATGTCCCTTTCCAACACATAATAAACCCAGCACTGCTGAGTGTGTGTGTGTGCACAGCTTACGGTCAGGGTAAGCACTGTGAGGAAATTCACACTAACTGAAACATTTCAGTTGCATAAAAAGCTCTTTGCCATTCAGTCTCTGAACATGGAAATTATGTACAAATTATTGTACATCATTCGAGGAGTACAGGGGTGGTGAACTAGCATTCTTTTATAGATAGATACATTCTTTTATTTAACCCCCAACTCCGTAAGTACAGTAGTGAGCAGATGTGCAAAGATTGGCATGGTTAGTATTCTGCTAGAGCAGCACTCTTACAACTAGGTGTTTTGTCTCTGACTTCTTGTAAAGCTGATGTTTTCCATTTGGATGTCTTTTATTTATGCAGATGACCATGCTGATCTGTCTTGTCAGACAGGTCTGAGAGACAGCCTTCAGGACTATAACAGGAAAAGACAACTGAAATCTGGTAGTACCTTGCCTGTCTCTCTGACTGAAATGGAAAGAAACATGTAAGTATTATATCTAAAATAACCCTGTGAGATGAGGGCTACCCTTTTCTGTAACAATTTAATTTGACTTTGTGACTTCATGACAGTGTCACATGGAGTCGTTTTTATATCTCACACGTCTGAATGTTTTTATGTGGCCTGTTCTTGTTTTACTAATTGCCAACTTAAAAATTACAGGCATGCAGCCATCTGTTTGGAAGATATGTTACCCATGCAGTGTATAATATCTGTATGCTACTAAACAAGTCTAACTTGAATCTCTAAGGAAACATGAGTTTTACCTTTTTGCATTTTCTGGTGCAGTATTTGTTTTTTCCCATATTTCAGCTGACATGGAATCTTAGTATTGGTTTAATGATGTTCAGCTTTCATTACTTAGGTTCACTGTGAAGCGGTCTTTCAGCACTTCACACTCATCAGTGGATTCAAAGGAAATTAAAAAATTCCAGCTTCTTGCACATAAGTGGTGGGATGAAGAAGGAGAATATGCAGCCCTTCATTCTATGAATGATATTAGAGTGCCATTTATTAGGTATGGTTTTGAAGACAGATTTTTTTTTATATGTACTATTTCTGTATGACCTCAGAAAATACTGTAAAAAAAGCCAAGTACTTAAGATAACTACAGCATCTACTGAAGCACCTTGTGGGTGACACCGTAATCACATCCCTTTTCTTTCAGAGATACTCTGTTGAGCATGAGTAGTAATTATCATCTGGGAAATCCACTTTCTGGAATCAAGATTCTTGACGTGGGCTGTGGCGGAGGACTGCTGAGTGAGGTAAGAAGCAGTGAGCTCTGTGTTTTCCTCTTAAAAGGCGTGCAAGGTATTTGAATTGTACAAATTACACTGCTTAATTTCTAATCCTCCAAGGAGGACTTTTTCTCTTCTAGGATATGTTACTTACTGAGTAGTGCACTCATACAAAAAAAACTCATCGAGTGTTTGGTTAGCATAGTGGTGGTGGTTTACAGAGAATGAGGGAGTTGGCAATGAGAAATTCTAAAATTCTGAGATTCTAAATCAGGAAAATAAGATTTCAAGCGCTGTAAAGTAAAGGAGAGGGGAAGAATGATGAAAAAGTCCTTGAATATTTCTTCCTTTATTTTTCTTTTTTTCACTTTGTAAGTCTAGGCAGGGATACTTGGAATTATGACATCCTTATTACCAAAGAAGCAATTTTTATTATAAACTTGTTCTTACACATTCATTTATTTGAACTGCTTATCTTCATTGTTTTACATGGGGATGAGGATTCTCACCTTTGATTTGATCTCATGGGAAATGCATGGAATAACATCAAGCACCCAAATCATACCTCTCCTGTGTCTGTAGTGATTGCTGTGGTAAAGGGGCTGATGTTACAGTGGCTTCCAGAGAAGTTTGCACAAACTTGGGACTGAGAAGTTACTGTTTGTGGTGGAACGCTGTCCACACAGGCTCTGAACAGTGTGTGTCCCACCAATAGACTAGGGATGGTTTGTGAATTTAGGGTTACGGATCTGGCTGACTTACTCTGGGAACTTCCTCAGCATCTGAAGTGAGGTACTAGAAAGGGACCTGAATCTCTCCCATGTTTTCTTTCTTGTTTTTTTCTCCTCTTTTGAGCAAAATCGTGTAGTCTCGTGAGAGAGGTCTCTCCCACGATGCTGGCAAAACTGGTGTGCTGCATCACCTTCTCAGGCTGAACAACTGGTGAATTTCAGGTTGGAATATCATACATGTGGTCATGTTCTACAGCCTGTTTCAGTTTCAGAAGAGGTGATGACTAAGGTGCTAACCTTGGAGTAAGAAGACACTGGAGAAACCTGAGTGACAGCCAAGGCTGATGCTATCCTAGTAAACATCAGTGTTTAGTTCTCAGCAGTGAGAAAGTCCCAGAGATAATCATATATTAAGTAACCATTAAAAAGATATGAGGATTTACCATTACAGGTGGATGTTGAAGAAAGTAATGACAGTAATTAAATATGGCATTGTTTTCCCCCCTTTAATTACTGTGTTGATTTTCCCCCTTTGTTTTTCCTGTATCAGAGAGTAGTAGTGGAAGAAATCTTTATTTGGTGTAACAAAATGAATTGAGAATAAATTATTTTGAAAGACAATTTAGATGTGTGCATAGTCCACTATATAATTTTCTAAGAAAATTAACACCACCTTTCCCAAATCTTAGGGTGTTTTTGCTTTAATAAACATTTAAAATAAAACTGCCGGATCAGAGCTCATCATTTACTGTTGTTTGTCTTGTGTTGATGCTTTCTGCATCTTGTATGTACATTGCAAAGTTTCAGAAACCTTTAAGTAAATTGTTTTCATGTAGAGAATAAATTACACTCTTTTTTATTAGCCTTTAGGTCGACTGGGAGCTTCAGTTACTGGAATTGATCCTGTGGAGGACAACATTAGAACAGCAGATCGGCACAAGTCATTTGATCCGGTCCTGGCCAAGAGAATACAGTACAAGTCCAGTTCACTGGAGGAGATTGTGGAGGAGTCTATGGAAACCTTTGATGTAATTGTAGCTTCTGAAGTAGTGGAGCATGTGGCTGACCTTGAAACGTTTATCAAGTGTTGCTCTCAGGTGTTAAAGGTAAGAGAGTTTTTGCTTTCATTATTGGGAATATTTATTCTCTTTTATTATTGTGGCTTTTTAAAATGAGTGTGAAAACATCTGCACACATTTCTCCACTAAGTCAGAACCATGTTCTAGAAGTGCCCTCCATTCTTCTCCATGATGCAAATACATCTTCCCAAATTCTTTAACCACAGTTAGGGGAAATTTATTTCCCCAACTCAGCCTCAGAAAAGTGTTAAGGCATTACCTAGCATTGCAGGTTTGCATTGCATCAGGACCTTAAAAAATCTGGGTGTATCTGATTTCACAGAGGTGAGAGGAAGTGTGGCAGTGCTGCTGTTGATGGACAGCTGTGGCTCAGACTGCTTGGGAGCTCTGTAATGATGTTTCTGACACAAGATTTTATTCCAGCACTAGCATCACATCGGATGAGATCCTAGATTGTTCTTAAAGGTTCCTAGTTAAGCTTTGGAGATAATCATGTGGTTATTCATCTTGATACTAGTTCATTTGCAGAGGAAGGATGGTAAGCTTAGCACACAAGTGGGAGCTTTTCTTTGATCTCTTTATCCTTCTGGTCATCAGAAGAAATATTAATTATTTCAATTGAATGCACTGCTAACTTTTAGCCTGCTAGGGACAAAGAAATTATCCCTTATTTCTAACAAATAGTCCTTTAAGGACTTAGAATTTGTTTCTGGCTTTGTTTCTTTGCCCATGTAATTAATAAAACAAGCATGGCATGGCATTCAGCAGTCTCAGAAATTAAGGAAGTATTTCACATTTTACTTTGGTTTCAGTTATAAAAGCAGTTTGTGGTTTTATTTTGGGTTGTTTTGTTTTGGTTTTTTTTCAGTAGGTATTGTATATGCTTTAATACCTTTTATTTATCCATTTCCTGGGCAGAAAATATTATAAGTGACTTTTCTAGGTGTTCTTTGGGCTAGGGAATAGTTTTCAGGCCACCCAAGACCTGATTATGTTGATTCTTTGAAGATTCGTGAGACATACTGTTAGAAAATTATATTCTTTCTTGTATTAAAATGTTATAAATATCTATCCTGGGATGAAATTACTTCTTAGTCTTGCATTGTGTAGACTTTGACATAGACAAATTATTTGTCTTGATGTGATTAAATTTGCAATTTAAAAAAACCCAAAAAATTCTTCTAATTGAACATTTTAATATTTTAATTAGCCTGAAGGTTCTTTATTCATTACGACAATCAATAAAACACAATTGTCCTATGTCCTGGGAATTGTGGTTGCAGAAAAAGTAATGGGGATTGTACCAGAAGGAACACATGAATGGGAGAAATTTGTTCCCCCTGAAGAGCTGGAGCGCCTCCTGGAATCAAGTAAGTTTCAGGCCAGATGGTGGGAATGGAGAGAGATATCCAAATGGTCCCTGTAGAAATGGCAAAGGGATAAGTTAGGTGGGGTGAGTGCTAGCAACAATACACAGCTTTTCCTGCCTGAGTTAACAGTTGTATATTAAGAATATCATTCCTGGTTTAAAGACACTGCTGCTTACTGGATTTTGTATGAAATAAATTAAATGGAATCCTAAGAATGCAATGATTACTTGAACAAAATCACTGTTGCAGCTGCCCTCTGTTTAATAGCCTAAATAAAAAATTCCAGTGTTTTCCATTGTGTTCTGGTGACAGAATGTATGCTCTGAAGTGGTTCATAAGCTGTAGGTCAGGTTTGAGGGATTAACTGTGTTGGCACTCTGGGGCTGCACTGCTGCCACTGCATTGTTTGTCTCCTTTCCTTTGGGAGGAGGCGTTTTTATTTTTGGTTTGCTGCTCCATGTTCTCTATTCACATTATGTTACTAAAAGATTTCTTCCAAAATGTGAAGATGAAACCTACCACAAATTCACTAGTCAGTTCTTGAGAAACTCTGTGGTACTGATTTTAATTATTTCTAATTAAATTACCCTGGTCTGATTGCTTTTAAAATAGACAAAGCAATGAGCTGGGAAGACTTCTGCCCATTGCCCTCCTTCACCACAGATGTTTTAAAACCCGCTACCAAATATTTCACTTTGCTCTAGTTCACTGCAAAAAAGCTGAAGTATGAGTGGAGCTATTCTCCTGGCAAGGTCTTTTCCTGGCACTTTGCAGTGATGCCATAAGAAATATGACTAATACTGGTTCACATACCGGTGGTTTTTTTCAGTTCTTCCTTTGAAAGGAGAAGCAGGTGCAGTGGAGTGATTTGTTTTGATAGGGTGTTTGTTTTCTGCCTTCCATCCTGTATCCTGCTGGGACACAGCAGATCCATGCAGTGTACTGAGTGCTGCTCAGCCGGGAGTGATAAATCACTCTTTCTTTGCACCAAGTCCTTGATGGCGTTAATGTGCCTTTTTCTTACATTTTTCCATTCCTAAAGGGAATCTGAAGAACCCTTGCAAAGATGTGCTCAGATTTTGATTTTGAAAAGTGTCAACCTGAAGCATGTCTCCACCTCCAGAAAACATTACCAGTCAGCCAGGTGGGGAGGTGTGAGGCTGGGGTTTTCAGCAGAGCCCTGTCGCTGCTGCTGGTGCATGGCCTGGCACAGAGCTGTCGCAGCCACCGCCAGGAGCAGGACCTGCAGTCAGCAGTGATGCTAGTGGCACTGCATGTGGGGGTGTCTGGAAAAGGCCAGCTTCCCCCCCAGCCCAGAGGAAGAAGCATGTCTCAGATTTGCTGTTCTAAAGAGCTTGATGTTGCAGTGACTCACAGTATCTAAAAACATCCATTGCTTTATATGGCTTCTTTCTTTCCTAGATGGCTTTTCAGTCAAGAGCGTGAATGGGATGCTGTACAATCCACTCTGGGGCTCCTGGAGCTGGGTGGAGAGCACGAGCCTGAACTACGCGCTGCACGCGCTCAAGTCTGGGGCTCCGGCACAGGCACACGCCACAGACACCCTGCCAGAGACAGACGTTCATCAGCGCTCGGCCACAGCTGGCACAGCTGGCACCATCCCAGACAGCGCTGTCTGATGTGTGTGGTGATGGACTGTCACCAGAACAGAAAATGAGCTTTCACTCAGACGGACGCAATAAAACCTTTGCCAACAACAAGGTTCCTGTTTGCATCAATAATACACGCGCTGTTTTTGGCCAAATACTTAGGGCGGTCTCACAAAAATCAAGTGCCCGCTATTATTGTAAAATCAGGCAACCCCACCGTCTGGGAATGATTGGCATCTGACTCCATGGCTTTGGAATGCTGAACGCTCACTTTATTAAAACTATATTATATTGCATTATACTATATTAAAGAGATACATACTATATTATACTTCTAACTACTCAAAAACTGGTGACTCTCTGCCTGAGAGTCCCGACCCACACACGTGGATCCAGTTGGTCACCTTGGGTAAACAATCTCCAGAGTACATTCCAGTTGCGCACAAACACAGGAGCAGCAAATGAGATAAGAATTGTTTTGATCATTCTTTTCTCTGCTTCTCCAGGAAAAACCCTGAGGGAGAGGATTGTCTCTCTCTGTTCAGAGAATGTGAGTCCCACACACTATCTCAGGAATCTTTTAAGATTGAAATGAGCAAAGCTTTTAAAGAGTAAATATTTTCATGAGAAAGTAGTTTCAAATTGTTGGACAGGGAAATGCAAATTATTCTGTTGGTAGCTTGGAGGGACCTTTATTATGTGGTAGTGTTTTCAGTCCTGCTGGGACTCAGTTCTCCATAGAGTAATGGTGTAGATGTAGAATGAGTTAAAACCCACAATGCTGTACAATAAATAAAATGCCTTAAGTATTTAAGATACTCGACTCTGTAAAAATACATGAAACACTTAAGATCTGCAAAGACTTTTTTCTGTAATACACCTTTCTCCCTGAGCAGGGGAAACAAAATAGCAAACCTTTACTGTTGAGTCCTGCTGTTTCTGTAACTCTGAAATGGAAGAAGAGTCTCTGAGAGCAGAGCACCTCAGCTGTCAAAACCCCTTCACCATAATGATACTTGTATCTGTGCCTTTTTTTCAACTTTTTCCCTCTGCCTAAATAAAGAGAAGCTGCAGGTAAAATTTTACTAAGCAAGCAGAGCTCCATGCTAGAACAATGATACATTAACAGTCTGTCCTATAACTGAGGTGCCATACCTATTTATTCTTAATGTTCTGGAGCCCGTGTAAGGAAAAGATATACAATGAAACAGAACTTTCCAAGTGAAGTGTCATGTGTGTGTCTATGACTGCATCTCTTTCCTTCTTTCTCTTTTTTTCTTTCAGCTTGTACACAGCTGGAAAGGTGTCTTGTTTTTGTTTGAAAATGAAACTTTTTTTTCCCCCTCTTATTTTTCTCCCTGTTTTAGTTGCTTGTGCATTTCTCCTACTGTAGAGGTGTGGTGGGCTAAATTAGTTTTTTACACATTTGCATTCTTTCTACTTTGCTGTATCTGCATGTTTGCTGCCTTCAGATCCAAGTTTCCTGATGGATTTGATGATGCCCAGAAGAATATAGTTAATTTATAAAGGAAATAATAATTATTCATAGCTAATAAAGGTTAGGAAGTAGTATCTGGTGTAATGGCTTCCATGACAATAAGTTCTGCTTCATAATATTTCTGTGGGCTATAGCTTGGCTTTGAGAAGAAGATTCACCATCATGTTAAGAGTTTAGTGATTGAGAAGCCACTGCACCAGTAAAGAAGTTGTTCCAAAGGTTCATCAGCGGTTTAACCTTGGAACCTCACCAGTGATGTCCTAACATCCTCATTTTTACACTTAAGTACCTCTATCAGCTGCAGTTTTGAGTTGTCATCCCTTAATTTTCTCTTAGATAAGTGGTCTGAGAGTATCTCTACAGCTCTACATGTGAGTTTCCGAGTTCACATGAACTTCTGTGGTAAACGTTGTTTCTGGAGCATGGCAGTGGAACTCAGCAACAATTCATTAATGGTTTCACTAATGCTGTCCACAGGATGAATACATCATTCCCTGTCTGCCTTTCTCCTGCAAAGGAGTCTCTGCTCCATTGGTCATGCATGCAGTGCGGTGCACAGCGTTCAGGAGGGGAGTGCTGCTGGAAGAAAATGTGGAGTCAAAAGAGATGACCAGTGGTCTTTACTCCTAACTGTGTTCAGGTGTGTTAAACCATGTGGCTCCAGTGAGTTCCCCTAACCAAATTACCAACATCAATCTAAGTTACTGCAACTCTATGACTCTTGTTCCAAATTTTGCCAGCAGCTCTGAAAAACACTGAGACCTGGACAGATTCCTGAGGTAGATGACAAGAGACATCCCTCAAGAGGTGGTCCCTCCTCCACTGATTTGTTTTGAGACTTGTCAAGTGAAATAAAAATAATGTTATAAAACTGGCATAGAAAGCGCTGATTTTTGTTTTATTTAGGAGCCCTGAGTCCAGGTGTTTGTGTGACTCGCTGTTATCCTGGCTTTCTCATCCTTTCAGTTTTTTCTCACTTCACAGATTCACAGAATATTCTGAGTTGAGAGGGACACACACGGATTAAGTCCAATTCTAAAGTGAATTACTTGTTACTTTCTTGTAGTTGTTCATTAAACTGTGAACCACCTAGGGAAAGGGTGTTTTGTTTTGCTTTTTTCACTGTTATTTCTATCGCACATAGGAAAAAAACCTTTGATGCTGCCTGGGTTCTCTGTCCAAGCTCACAAGAGGGATCCTCTTGTGAGCATGAACAATGGCTGGCATTTAAATCACAAGCACACGGACCTGGTTATCCATGGATACCTCTGGTTTTGACAAAAACCTTACCACAAGAATCTAATCTGCTCCTACATGTGTATTGGAGCCCCGTCAATCCCGGAGAGTTTTGAGAACAGTGTGGACAAATGAGTTGGGACTGCTTGAACAGCTCCTTCTACTTTTAGTATGTCTCCAGATGTCCTGATATGCTCCATCCCCAGTCCTTACCCCTCAGTTTTCTTCTCCTGGGGATTATTCTAACTACTCTGGCTATATTTCACCCCTCTGTTTAAAACAACCTTGTTTTAAATCAGGAGTGATAGAATGCGGTAGAAATAATTTTAATGAGATAACAAACAGTACAAAAATATCCTACACTTGTGAACTGCTTTTGGTGTTTTACATCCCTACCTTTTTAATAAATGTGCAACTGGCACAGTGTAATCTAATTCAGTACTGTGCCGTGAATATGTACTATGCACTTGTGCTCCAGAAACTATTTTCTTAAAATCTGTGCCCAGAAAACCAATGAAGTTTTCACACTTCTGTTAGCTCAGCTGCAGCAGAAATTTCATAGATGCTATTGAAATGGACAGAATTTAAAAAAAAAAAAATTGCAAATCTTTTGCCTTTCATTTTGCAAATTGTTCATGTTTATGGAGCCATAGCTTCAATGCTTACAGGAACAGTGGTGGTAGGAGGTGAAAAAAGCAATGTTACTGCAGCAGGCATGCACCCAGGACTAGAGGTGAGGCAAGAGGTGAATCTTGCCTTGGGATAGGGAAAAAACTGTATTTGGGGCTTGGTCTTTTTCAGCCTCTGTGTTTATTTCTAGATGTATACTCTTGACTCTCCTATTACCAGCCATTTATTCCTGCAACAAAACAAATCAGAGTAAGAAGCTGATCCTGGGAAAAAAAAAAAATCCAGCAGAGCAAACAATGATGTTCTGGGTGGTCTTGGCTATTCAGCTGTGGTTTGGCTTGTTGTGTTGTTCCATCTCTCCCACATTGCTCCACATGGTCCCAGTCCCAGCTCTTTGGTCAGATGGATTCTTGTCTGAGGTGTAAATTTTTTTTTTCTTTCTTCCCTTTTTTTATTATGTTTCCCTGGGATGCTGCTGGTGGTTGTGCTGTTCAGGGAGCTGAATTTTCCCACTGTGGAGGACTAGAGCCATTTGGGAGATCAGCACTGGGAGTAAATGGACAGGGAGAAGATGGGACAGAACAGCCCCTTGAGGGGCAGTAGGCTTTTAGGTTGGCTCAGTCTGTCTTTTGGAACAGCACATTCAGATAATAACTGACACATTAATTGTGCTCAAGCCCAACTGGAATAGTATGAGAGCCTCAGAGGAGATCTGCATTTAATCTCCTTTTTAAATAAAAATACAACTTGAAGTTTCCATGGTTCCCATTATGCTATCTTATTGCCTATTGTTCCTTTGTGGTCCAGTGACATTTCATGGTCATTTTTGCAGGACTTGACAACTTCTTTCCTCTACATTTCCACTAACACCCTGTGTCAGGTTCTGTGGGGATGGGAAAAAAGAGAGAGAAAGGAGTGGGAAAGGCATTGTGCAGTGGCTGTGAGCTGAGATAAGAATAATGAATATATTGTTGGAAGTTTTTCTGAAAGTGGCTTCTGAAGTTTTTCACTCTGTTGAAATCTCAGCTTTAATTAAAAAGAAAGGCAACAAACAAATAAACTTATTTTCCATGCACTTTTAATAAATGCTTGAAAGGAATAATCCCATGCAGTCTTGAAGTTCAGAAGTCAGAAGACTCAGTGTCTTAATTAGCCTGATGAAGCAGACTGGAGAAAAAAAACTGAGACAGGACATTAATTACTATGTGGGTGCTGATACTGTATTTGCAGGGGTTTGAGAGGTGCCCAGGAGTGGTGCCTGGAATGGGAGAGAGCACTGAAAAGCCAGAAATAGAAGTAGGATGAGCAATGCCTGGAAGATAAGTATGATTCTGATGGAGAGGAGAAATGTGAAGTAGAGGTATAGAGGGCAGTCTGGTTCTAGAGTGCCTTTGAAGAGGAACTACTGATGGTTGGGAGAGTGGCTCTGTGTCAGGCTGAAGCATAAAAGTTCAGGGATTCACAGCCTCCCACTTGCTTTTGCACATTAACCTCCAGTGCCTCATTCCAAATGCCTCCACCCTTGCTGAGCTCCTAGAAGGAAAGGTGGCGACTTACTAATCATGAGTTGCAGACAGATTTCTCATTCATTATGTTCTCCAGGTTACAGGACAAAATTCTAATCACTTAAAGTTTGTGCTGGTGGGAAACTTTATTTTTATTGACATGTGTTCCACTGAAGCAATATAAAATGTCATGTTATATTCTAGCAAGAAGGGCTGGGATTTCACCTAGACTGTAAAATCACCTGACCTGTCTTGACTCAAACAAGCATTAATTGCACAGCCACTTCTCAGTGCATTAGGAATTCAGGATATATACTTTCATCTGAATTTTATTGTGCTTGTACTCCCCCATGGAGTCACTCCAGCAATATGATCAATATTCACTTGTTCTAAAAAGATATAATATTTTTTCTTCCTAAAAGGATTGTGACGAGCATTAGTGTTCCATTAATAAATCTGTTGCATTCTCATGAGGTATGTTAAAAAACCCCAACCAAAAAAACCCCAACCAAACAACACAAAAACCCAAAACCAAATGAAACCAAACCAAAAAAAAAAAAACCCAAACAATCCCAAAATAACTGGGAGATTGAATTGCTATCATTGCATTGTATGGTAGTTGTATTATAAAAACTTACAATAGTAGAAGATAGAGAAAATGATATGGTGTTTATTTTCCTGAGTTAGAATATGCACATACAACCTGCAGACATAAAATAATTAAAGTAAACAAAACATGCAATAAAGGATAATTCAGAAGGATGTATCCAACTCAGATGTAAATTAGCAGATTTACCTCAAATACCCTGTGATGAAGCATAGCCCCAGCACTGAAACACAGGGTTTAATTTCCAGCTTTGCCTTCCAGCTGTTGCAGAAGTGGCAGCTCAGCACCTTGCCTTCCTTGATCCACCTCCAAGTTATGCTCTACAGAACTGACAGGACCTGGCTATCCCTGGAGGACTCCTTTGGGGTGCTCCTTGCCTTGGTCCCCAGCTGTAACTGGGGAGGTCCTGACCTGGATGGGCACGTCCACAGCCACCCAGTGCTCACCACTGCTGCAGGAACACTGAGCACTGTGTCTCTCCCACACTCAGAGATGTTAAAAACCAGTAAACCCCTATGCTGTTCTTTCTAAACAAAGCACTACCACATCGCCTTTTGATGTCAAAGAGAGGTATGTGTGCACTCTCCTCCTCTCAGCCCTCCCAATCCCAACAGCAAGACCATCTCACCTCTCAAGAGCACAAAGCTTTGGAATACTGAGACGGTTCTCTGACCATGGACTTGCCCAAAGGCCTCGGTTCTGCAGCCAGGAAAAAGGACCCCTTGAATTTAGAATCACCAGAACAGCATTTATCAGTACACCATAGTAAGAAAAGTCCTGCCAAAGCTGCCAACCAAAGGTGTCTGCTAAGAAGAAATATGTGTGTGTAGGATGGGACTTGGGTGACACTGCTATGGCTGAAGACGAAGTGCTCTAGAGAAACATTGTTTTTGCCTTCTCCAGAAGACGTGTGAGGCCCCAGATGAAGACACCAAAGTTTTTGAAGGTGTTGTCAGATGAGATGATGTCCCTTGAAAGGATAATTAAAGGAGGAAGCTACTCAGGCTGAAAAACTTAATGGCAGGTAATGAAAGAAACATTACCTGGCCTATCTAGGCAGGACAGCATTCCCATGTGGGTTGTGCAGCACCTCTCCCTTATTGAATCATACCTGTGGATAAGGAAAAAGCTTCTGTCTACAGGATTGCTTAACAAGCACTTTTTCCAGAACCAAATTTATAATAAACCAAAATCCTTCTACGTTCTACAGTGCTCAACAGTTCACCTTCTTGGAGGATGCAGACTGCAGGCCATTGGCTCTGCCACTGTCTCTCCCATTTGTCTTTATTTCCAGAGCTGTTGGGAGATGAAAGCACAGCCTTGGCCTCAGGAATACGGCTTCTGGAAGGGTCTCTCCTCCTCCCTGTTCCCATCCCTTCTCATTCCCCTCCCACTGCTTTCAGCTGACAGTTTATTTGCAGACAAATGTGTCATGCTGGAATGATCTCCTCTTCCCATTTTGTGGCCCGATTGCACTGGATTGGCAGGGTTTGTTTTCCCTAATGGTACACTGCTCCATTTTGCAGTGTCTGCAGCAGCCAGTGCTTTTACATCTATTACCACCTTAGGCTACTTACAAGCAAATCTAAGGCAGATGAATTGAAGCAACTCATTTTCCCTGAAAATCTGAAGACCATATAGATCTCTTGAAAAAAGTAAATATGGTAAGGAAAGGAAATCTGTGTAAGATAATCTGCAAAAATTTCATACATCTCTATTATTAGTCAAATATGAACTGAGATGCCAACCAGGTAACCACAGTATGTACTGCAAATCTTACTTCTTCTGAGGATGCTGTAAATCAGAGAGCACTTATAAATGAGCAAAGACTGGGAACCACTGCATCAGCCTATGGCAAGCAACCTGCAGCAGGTTCCCAACATTATTCTTCTATTGAGAAAGTTTCATATGAAAGACCTGACTATAAATCATGTAACTGCCCCCATGACATGGTGAGGGTTGTCAGTTGTCCAAAAAGCTAGTAAAACAGAGTAATAAAATTAAAAACAACTAAAGAATTGTGAGACTGTAGGTCTGCCAGCTGAGTAGCAATCAGCTATACTCAGCTACCAGCCTGAGTACTTCCACCTACAGAAAGCAGGAGGTTTCATGCAAAACCTTTTCTTTTTTTTTCTGACCCGTGAAAGCAAGGAACTTGAGTTACATCTCAGGGCAGTCTCAGGGTATGTGTTGCCTTAGAAAGTGGCTTTGTTTACCAGCAAGTGCAAAGTAAACTCTGGAGAACTGTTGGAATTGCACTTAATGTGGACTTACATACAGACACTTCCATATAGCACTGAAGTAGTTTAGATTCTTGATGTTCTGCATTTTCTATGCATTTGTACCTTTATATGTCATTAAAGTATCATTAATTCCTTTTCTAAATCCAAACTGAAACACAGCATTAGTGTTTTGCATCTATACCTTGGCTATTCTTATCTGAATAATTAAAAAGACATGTTTATGAAACTCAAGCTGCCCAGAGAGATCATTAATATTACAACAAAACCAATCCTGGCAGCAGTCAGGGATTGTTTCAGAAGGATTCTGGAAGCCTGCTGGTGATGAAAAACCTTTTTTTCACCCTCTCATAAACTCAGACCTCACTGCAAAACCCATTAAATTATGTCATTGGCAATGAAGGGCTCAGTAAGTCTGGGCTACTTCAAAGAGAAGGAAAGCACTTGCATACCAAGGGATGATGACTCCAGCAGCACTCAAAGTGAGAGCCCAGCCTGAGCTGGGGACAGCCAGTCCCTGTGCAAGGGCACAGCAAGGTGCTTTTGCTTCAGGCAGAACAACCTGTAAAACCAACCCACACTGATCCATGGAGCTGTCCAAAGCTCAGTGCTGCCCAACCTTCGAGCACTTGGAAAAGAGAGAGGCAGTGAGTAGGAGCCATGGATGGCACCAGTGTGGGAAGTAAGTGAAAAATGGGTGGCCCTATTTCTTAAAGCCCCAGGGGAGATCTGGTGAGTGAAACTCTGCTGTTCCAACCCAGCTGGCAGCAGTACATGAAAGTAAACCTGTGGTAAGCAATGAGCTCAGCATGAGCTCTGATTTTTAAAAAGCTGACTTATTTCTGAGTTAAAACACAGATAGGACAGCTTGTGCACTGGCACTCCACAAAGTCCTGTCACAACCACTGCGTTCAGACTGTGGTTTCCATCTGATGCCACCTTTGTGGGCAGCCTGCCATGGTAACCTCAGGCTTTTTTAAAGATGTGCAACGAACTCAAGGACATTACAGGAAAAAAAAAAAGGTAATGAAGATCAAGAGTCTTTATGCCAATGTAGAGAATCTAGTAACATTCTAAGTGCCTTCCTGCTCCCAAATCAAATTGAAAGCTTCAGAAGAAAAATCCGGCTTGCTATATAACAAGCCCAGATTTATGTTAACTAGAAAAATCTACTTATTTTATTCTGTTACTCTCTCTTCCTTTAGGCAGCTGCAGTAGAACAGTTACAGATAGAAGTGTACTTTAATGTATTAGGTATTTTGCTCTGTGTGATGTATCTGAGGGATGACTGTTCCAGTCTGTGCTGCACTCGGTGTGTGCTTGCAGCCAGGCAGACTTTGAGTGCATCACTCTTAGCTCTCATTTTCCCCTCTCAAAAAAGTGAACAGTGGTAATTATGCAAACATGCTAAATCAGCTGGATTTCCACCCTCCCAAAGTGAGACAGCGAGGCAGCTGCCAGTGCAGTGGGCATCACTTGAGAGCCTCTTTGAGGGAAATTTGGGAAAATCAGACCATACCTCAGGAACCACCCAGACTGGCATCTGCAATGCATGGGAGCAGAAAACAATACTCGGGTTTGTGGGCATTGCTACCAGCTAATAATCCTCCCTAATATAAGTAATTTGCCACAGGCAACAGTAACTGAAGGAATGGACATTGCATTCTTCCACAGCCAGGGAAAAGGAAGGTAAGGACATACTTTTTGCTGTTTTTCCTAACGATAAGCTTGATTACCAGACTGCCAGGCCAAATGGATTCAATTCCTGCTGGCAGAAATCTTTGAAACCTGAAGGAAGAAAGACTGGCAGAGCATCATTAGCGAGACAACCCAGTGTGGGACAGGTATGAGGGTACTTGTGTTCTACCCATGCTCTTTATTTGCTGTTAAACTTGGGCAAACAAGATGTGACATTGGGACCTGAACCTTTTAAATGGCCAGGTCTGGTCAGCACCATGCAGGTCATAATCAACCTCTAAAAATCCTGTTTATGAGCAGGACAGCAAGGCTGCTGGGGTTTCCATGCAGATCTGTATCTGACATACCATGAGATATATGAGGCTTCCCACACTGTTCTAGGAGGCATTGTTGTGCTCTGGACCCTTGCAGCTTCCAGGCAGCACTGCAGCTGAAATGGGATTAACATAGCATAAAGTCCTCCTCCAAAAGAAGGGTAGCAGTGCCCTTACTGAGCAAGTGCTAAACACCTGACTGAAGTCCTGCTCTAAGAATCCTGGGGCAACCAGGCATAAACTGGACTACCAAAACCCAGCATCGATCTTCAGAGCATAAACTGCAGTAGTGCATCCAGGTTTGCCTAACTTTTCTGGGTGTGCACCGGGACCTTCCCTCTCTACTCTCCCCCACAGGTCTCATTTGTGCTGGCCATTGATAAAAACACAGATTTCAGGATAACTCATTTGTCTCTGAAAGTCAAGCAGTGGCAGCAGCTGGGATGTGGATGCCCAGGACCTTTCCCTGCCCTCACAGAAACTTAGATCCCAGCTGTAACTGGATCCCTCTTATCAGTAACACAGCAAGCAATTCCCATGCAGGAACAAAAGCTGAGACCAGCTACCAGGCTGTGACAGTCCAGATTTATTAGGCTGTCTGCCACTTGAAACAAATCTTCAGTCTGAGATTTGCAGGTGCTGCAGCAGAGAAAAAGCACTTTTCTTCTTTGTCTCTTCACTGCCTTGTTGTAAAAATTTAACAAAACCGCATCCTGCAAATGATCAGCTGTGGCATGAAAAGGCTGCTGCTCTCACTTTCCACTCTTGTTTCATTACCTGTGCATGACCTGTCATGTGGGATGGCTCAAAAGCTGTGCAGAAGCTGCTCAGCCAGCACCTTGCTAAGGATGAGTGGAGGGCACAATCTGTATGTGGAATGAGATTTACTGGGACCTCTGTGACCCATTGACTCTTGAGAGCGGAGTATCAGCACAGTATTGAACACATACTGCATGCATGGCAACATGCATGGCAGCCTGTGGCTACTGAATATGTGTAAACAACAAGCTCAAAGTGAGGAGCAAAACAAAATGCTGCAAGGAGCTACTGCAGGAAAGTTGCAGAGTACAGCAGCCTCCCCTGGTGAGCGCAGGCAGGAGGCAGAGACAGTTCATAGAATCACAGAATCGTAGACTGTCCTGAGATGGAAAGGACCACAAGGGTCACAGAAGACCAGCTTCTGGCCCTGCACAGGACAGCTTCAAGAATCACGCTTGAGAACTTCTTGGGCTCTGCTAGGCTTGGTGCTGTGACCACTTCCCTGGGGAGCCTGTTCCAGTGTCCAAACACCCTCTGGGTGAAGAGCCTTTAACTACCATCCAACCTAAACCTCTCCTGACAGCTTCAAGTTGCTCTCATTGACGTTGCACAGAAAAATTAAACTCAAAACTGGCCACTGATGGCACTAGGAGAAGTTACTATATGGATCTGAACTTCATGAGTTTGCTCAGGGAACTCCTCTTCCTCATTCGCCTCCTTTGTCCCACCTGTCCCATACCCTGAGGTAAAGCATCTACAAAGTCTTGGTCACAGACTTTGTCCATCCCTCCCGGACACTGTAAGTTGGTCCATTTGTGTTAAGGATAAGATCATTTCTCTTGCCCGATGCCATAACAAAATATCCAACTTGTGTTGGAGCATTTTGGAGCTATGTACACACCACAGCATTTGACAAAGGGCTTTTTAGGCAGTGGTATTACCTGAAAAACAAAGGGTGCTGTTTTGGGGTTGATGTGATATGGAGAGCTGAGGATATTCGGCAGAAGGCAGGTGAAGTCCTGCTCATGCCGTCATGGGATCTCCAAAGATCCTACTGCAGCAGGGAGGCCGGAGGCCAGGGAATGCTGGGCCCCTCAGCAGTGCCAGTAAAATCTCATGACCTTGTGGGATAAGGGATTTGCTTTGAAGCCATTTTGCTTCCCTTTCTGCTCACAGGGTTGTTTTCCTCAGTCACTTCATCGAGCATCAAAATAATAAGAAAAAAATCGCGGCGGTGTTTGCAGACATAGTGTGGCAATCAATGCTCANTCGCTGGGCTGGTGCGCGGGGCCCGAGGAGCCGCCGCCCGCCTTCTATGGGGGCGAGATCGTCGCCTTCCCGCTGTCGGGCGGCGGCGGCACCATGGCGGCGCTGGGCTCCGACTCCTGGTGGAAGAAGACGCTGTACCTGACGGGCGGAGCCCTGCTGGCCGCCGCCGCGTACCTGCTCCACGAGCTGCTGGCCATCCGGTGAGGCTGCGGGGCTGCGGGCGGCAGCGGCGCGGGGGCTGCGGCGCTGCGAGCCGAGGGCGCTCCCCGCGGGGCCGAGGCGGCGCTCGGAGCCGCTTGCACCTGCGGGGCCAGGTTGGCGAGGTCCGCCGGGTTGGGGCTTTCTCCTTCGCCGTGCTTTTGCCATTTACCTTTCTTTTTACCCCCTTCGCCCCGTTTTCCCCCATTCGCCCTTTGCAGCAGCGCAGGAGGCGGCTCCGCGGCGGGCCCTGCGCTCGCCCCCACAGGTGGCCCGGGCTGGGCCCTCTCGCTGCCTCCGGAGCCGGGCAACCAAAACCTGCAGCAGCCCCTTAAGGGCTGACGAGTGTGTTGCCAGGGCCGCAGTTTCTCCTTTGTCTGTTTAATGTACTGATGTATCATGCACCTGTCCGGTTTGGTTTGGTTTTGTTGTTTGTTTGTTGTTGGTTTTTTTTGTTTGGTTTTGTTTGGGTTTTTTTTTTTTTTTTTTTTTTTATTTTTGGGGAGAAAGACAGCGTCATTAAGCTATACTCTTCTAAACTTGATGCCATTGCTTTGGGAATCCAAATAAGCT